>JAAAKL020001411.1:0-31143 GCA_010016065.2 Carybdea cf. marsupialis auct. non (Linnaeus, 1758)
CGCCTGCTTACCTCGCTTACTGCGCCTGCCAGTACAGCTCTGAAGTCAGATCTTCGCATTAATATGAGCTGTACTGGCTCAGTTTCTTCTGAAGAAGGCACAATTATACGATAATTAAGCAGAATCCACTGATCAGACGGCAGAAGTTTGAGAGAAACAGAGCTGCCAGCTTCCAGTCTTGGATCGACCTTGATACGAGTCTTTCCGGCGTCAGTTGTAAGATGGCTTTCTGGTCCACGTCCAGTTGTTGTGACCTGTACTCCAGGCACTGGCTGGCCTTCGATGTCTACAACGCTTAGAAGAACTGTAATCGGTTCTTGGGCCCCCTCTAGACTAGCGACTATTGCTAAAGACAATGCCACTGCGCTTAGTGGCTTCAGCAGTATGCGCATTATTCTTCCCTCAAAACAAGACTTGCTGGACCACTCCCCACGAAATAGTACTCATCTTTAGCCAGGTATTCAGGATGCTCAGCGTGAAGTCGAATTTCTGTACCATTGACCAAGGCCGTGGGGATCTCTAAATGAAAGTAACCGTTCCTATCGGTATGTGAGGACCCAAGGTAACCCAAGGCGTTAATCCGCACATTGTATACTGACTTATTTTCTGCATCCACGACGCTTCCCTTTATTGAAGTCACCAACCTGACAGGCTCTACCTCACTAGCGTTAACTTGACCTACTCCAGCATTAGAATCCGCTTGCTTTCCGAGCTTAAGATCTATTTCTTGATAGAAATCGTCCCGCAGACTGACTTGGGCTTCGCCT
Source organism: Carybdea cf. marsupialis auct. non (Linnaeus, 1758) (assembly GCA_010016065.2). Taxonomy (NCBI): domain Eukaryota; kingdom Metazoa; phylum Cnidaria; class Cubozoa; order Carybdeida; family Carybdeidae; genus Carybdea; species Carybdea cf. marsupialis auct. non (Linnaeus, 1758). The sequence goes on from JAAAKL020001411.1 coordinate 768, forward strand.
ATTAGCATTGGCGATTTCTTTCGAGCCAAGACCTTAAAGGCCCCGTCAGCCGGGCGGTTCTCGACAGGAATCGCGAGCTCCCAGCCTCCGGGTATTTGCTTGATTTCTGCCTCAACCGAGACTTGAATATACGTGTCATCGAGCGACTGATTGTCGTCATCTAACAGGTTCACTTTTACGCGATAAAAATATCCTCTTGGTCGCTCCACTAGATCTAGCGCCATGAAGTAAGTGACGATGGCGAGTAATGCCACTACGCCAACGACAGAGGCATCATGCCATCCGGAAATTCTCAGAAGATTTCTTTGAGGTCTCTTGGTTTGTCCGTCATTTAGGGGTTGAAGAGATCGTTGGCTGTGGGGTATCGACGATTTACGCTCTGATTTATTCGTCCCGAGCTTTGGTCCTGGTGATTGCCCCCGAATTCCGGAGACGAGACGGTAGTATGCCTCATCGTCGTTAGGGATAGCACGAAACCGAATCCAACTCATTTGACGAAGAAAAGCAGGAAGGTTCGGAAGCCGGGCGCCCGGAAGTAATACGGGTATGACACGGAAACTTGGGTTTTCGGCTTGCCGATCGAGCGCGACTCGCATCTCTCGGTTATGCCAGGGGCCTCCTTCTCCCCGGCCGACCACCACGGCGCAAGTGCGGCTTTGTGCAAGAGCGTCCTCTAGAGCCTCCTGCCAAGGCTCTCCAGGGACGAGGTTCCACATGTCCAGGAAGGGATTTAGCCCGTCTTCACGGAGACGACGGGCAAGTGCTTCCACAGGAGCTTTGTCGACGCTAGCATGGCTTAGGAAGACGTCATAGGCGCTAGGCATATGCCGATCATATCCCAGCCCTGCGGCCGGCCGACTCTAGGTGCGATGCGACCGTTTCGATTTGGGTTGAGTTCTGAGACCTTGCCTAAGAGACAGCGTTGTCGTTGACATATTCGGTTAGCCGCGCCCGGCGCTGAGGATATAGAAGAGTGTAAGATCGTGAGTGTAAGATCGCGAATAGAGGGTAGAGTCGACGGCGGGCGCGGTGGCTGTAGGTCCGGCACAATCTGTTTCTCGCCTTTTCGGTAGCTAGTGGCTAGTATGTCAATGGTGACCGAAAATCAGACATTTCTGGCGTTTGCAAATTAGACATTGCCACCATCGATGGACGCACTTTGGACAGCCTCGGATGGTGTCCTTCTTGTGAAAAGAGAACATGTTCTTTGGACCCAGTTGACGCCTGCAGTTCGCAGGTTGGCTCATCCACGTCAAGGGCGCTTGCGGCGAACGCAGCGAGCGGCCCCTTGACGCGGTTGAGTTGACCCCAAAAGAGGTGTCTGGTACCTCTTTCTAGCGGCATGTGTTGGCGGTGTTCGTCGGCATCATGACGCCGCCACTGATCATCGCCGGTGCGCTCGGGCTCGACCTTCACGACACCAGCACCATCGTCAGCATGTCGCTGCTGGTCTCCGGCATCGCCACCTTCATTCAAGCCCGAAGAATCGGCCCGGTCGGGTCGGGCCTGCTCAGTGTCCAGGGCACCAGCTTCACGTTCCTGGCGCCGATCATCGCCGCGGGGACCGCCGTGCTCAGCGCCGGCAGTAGCACCGCGGAAGCGCTGGCCGTGATCTTCGGCACGTGCTTGGCCGGCTCCGTCATTGAAATGGCACTGAGTCGTGGACTGCACCGGGTCCGGCGAGTGATCACGCCCCTCGTCACCGGCATCGTGGTGACGATGATCGGTTTGACTCTGATCCGCGTCGACATCGAGGCGATGTGCGGCGGTCCCGAAGCACGGGCGGACGGCACCTTTGCCAGCCTGAAGCATCTCGGCTTGGCTGGCCTGGTACTGCTCATCATCGTCGTTCTGAACCGGAGCTCGTGGCCGATGCTTCGCATGGGCTCCGTGGTCCTGGGGCTGGCGGTCGGTTATGCGCTCGCCGTCACTTTGGGGCGGGTCGACTTTGCTCCTCTATCGGAGCTCGATCTGTTCAGCTTTCCTCAGCCCTTTCAATATGGACTTGGTTTTTCCTGGGCGGCTTTTCTACCCATTGCGCTGATTTATTTGATCACCGCCATCGAAACCATCGGCGACTTGACGGCGACGTCGTCCGTCTCGGGTGAACCCATCGAAGGCGAAGTTTACGTTCAGCGCATTCGGGGCGGCGTTCTGGGAGATGGCGTCAACTCGGCCCTCGCCGCGATCTTCAATACGTTCCCCAACACCACCTTCAGCCAGAACAACGGCGTGATTCGACTCGCCGGAGTGGCCAGCCTCTACGTCGGTTATTTCATCGCTCTGTTTTTGGCTTTGCTGGGACTGTTCCCGGTGATCTCGGGGCTGCTGCAGATCATGCCCGCCGCGGTGCTCGGCGGTGCCACCCTGATCATGTTCGGCACTGTCGCCGCGACGGGTATTCGAATCGTCGGCAGTCAGGATTTGGATCGACGCGCCACGATCATCCTGGCCGTCTCCCTCGGCCTGGGCCTAGGGGTAACGTTTGTACCGGAAGCGGTCGCCCATTTGCCGCAGACGTTGAGAGATATCTTGAGCTCCGGTATTACCACCGGTGGACTGGTCGCCATTCTTTTGAATTTGCTCCTACCGCGCTCTTCTTCTTAGCTACTCTGGTTAGGCCGATGCCGGAAAGATCCGACTTCTTATTCGCTATTCCGAAGTCGTAAGGACCGCGGAAAGCACTAGTCATCTACTTGACCGGCGCCCCCGGGCCCGTTGACGTCATCGTCGCTGTCTATGTCTTTCGCGTCGACCGACCTGATGGAGTGCCGGGCGACTCGAACCTGTCGTGGCCGGGATAAGGTCGAATTCACTCCCGGTCTTGACTCGAGCGATGAACGTGTACCAGTATTACTTGTAAGATTCTTACCGGAGATCGTCATGCGAATTACCACCAAAGGCCAAGTCACGATCCCGATCGATATCCGTGAACGCTTCGGATTCCATCCCCACACGGAAGTCGCCTTCGAAGTCGAGGGAAACACGGTCCGTCTACGCAAGACCGAGTCGACCTCGGACAGTCGAGGCCAGCGGCTCCTGCGCCGGATGCGCGGCGCAGCGAGCCCCTCGTTGAGCACAGACGAGATCATGGCCTTGACCCGTGGTGAGGAATGACGTCGGTCCTGGTCGACAGCAACGTCATCCTCGACGTCGTGACCGATGATCCGCATTGGGCTTCTTGGTCGGCCGAAGCACTGGCACGTTGCGCCGATCAGACCGACCTGGTGATCGACCCGATCGTCTACGCCGAGGTCTCGGTCGGCTTCGACAGGATCGAAGATCTCGACCAGGTTGTACCGATCGACTTCTTCCGCCGAGAGCCGTTGCCCTGGGAGGCGGCGTTTCTTGCCGGCAAGTGCTACTTGAAGTATCGACGCCAAGGCGGCGCTCGACACGCGCCGTTGCCTGACTTCTACATCGGCGCGCACGCCGCGGTTCGCGGTTATCGCTTGTTGACCCGCGACGTCAGACGCTACCGCACCTACTTCCCGAAACTTGAGCTGATTTGCCCCGATGCGACAGACAAAGCCGATCGCGAGTGACCTTGGGACTAAGGATGCACGACGTTAAGACCGAGAAACCGTTCGAAAGGATCAAAGTCACGATCGCGATGAAGTAACACGTGACTTTGGCGGAGACAGAACGTCGCGATCCAACAGTCGATTGTTTTGCGAATCGTGAATCCTCGGCTCCGTAGCTGTCGATAGTTATTGGCGGTCGCCAGCGCCAACTCAGCACCTCCGGTGGCGAAGACTGCAAACTGAAGAAGATGATCACGCACGGCGGCGACATCACGCTCGGCCACGCCCTGAAGAACTTCGCAAAGCGTCAGGTCCGTCAGGCCGAGAGGCTGGGCTCCGACGTGAAGATCCAGCCAATCGGCCTCCGGCGTCGCCGTCCCTCGCAGATAATCGATCCAGACGCTCGCATCGACTAAGACCATCGAACGTCTACGCTTCTTCGAAACGGCTAAGCCGTGATTCTTCGAGGTCGCCTTCCCAAGCAATGCGGCCGCGCAGGTCACGGATCCGCTCCTGCGCCTTCAGTCGAACGACGAGTTTTAAAGCTGCCTCGACGACTGCACGTTTGGTCTCTAAGCCCGTGGCTTCGAACGCCGCCTTCATCAAATCGTCGTCGATCATAATGTTGGTTCGCATGGCTCCTCCTAGCTCAATGTGTAAACATTAGCAGAATGATGTGTATTCTGAAAGCTCATCGTGGGAACAGTCACCAGTCACAGGGTGCAATCACAAGGTGCCAGCCAAATCGGTCAGCCTCGTCCTACCGCGCCCCTAGAACTCCTTGCCCTGGCGAGCCAGCTCCTCCAGGACCCGGGCATAACCTTCCACCGCTTTCTGCTTGACCCGCTTGAACAGCGTCAGCAGCTGCCGACCACTCTCCGCCACCGTCGCCGTCCGCGAGCGCAAGAAGGAGTCCATGCCCTTGCCGTGGTGGTAGTAGTCGGCCAGCGCGTAGCGCGCCACCAGCTCACGGCATTTGGCGCAGCGGACGTAGACCGCGGTGCGCAGCCGCGGCTCCCGCACCAGGATGTTGTGCAACTCGTAGCTGCCGCACGCCTGGCATCGTTGTCGATGGATTTCCATGGTCAGTCCCGAGATGCCTCGTCGGCTCAGATCAGACCGACGACCCGCCACCACCACAGGCCGATCGTGAAGGTGAGGAACAGTCCCAGGACGGTGATGACAACCCCGGGCCGAACCAGGTCGCCGGCGTGCAGCTCGCCGGAGCTGAAGGCGATGGCATTGGGTGGCGTCGAGATCGGCAGCGGCATGGCTAGCGAACAAGCATAAGCGACGACGATCAGCATCGGCGACACCGGCTCGAAACTCAAGCCGACGACAATCGGCAGCAAGAGGTTGGCGGTCGCCGTATTGCTCATCACGGACGACATGACGCAGCCCATCAGGCCGAAAGTGACCACCAGCATCCACAGCGCCGCCCCCTCGGTGGGCAATCGAGCGACCAGCCAGGCCGCCAGCCCGCTGATCGAAATCGCCACCCCCAGGCACAAGCCGCCGCCCATCATCAGTAACACGTCCCACGACAGCCGCCGTAGATCCTTGACCGACAGCACCTTGGCGCCGAACAGCACGACCACCGGCACTAGGCCGACGGTGCCCGGCGACAGCGGGTGCAGACCCGAGGTCAGCCAGCCGAGCACGGTGGCGAACGTCACGCCGACCACCAGCGCTAGTTTCGGCGTGCGCTCGATGCGGATTGGAGCGGTGTCGAAATCCGGCGGACCAGGATTTCCCCGGTAGAGCCGGGCCAGCAGCAACCATGCGATCGCCAGCAGAATCGCCACCAACGGTAGCCCGGCGAGCATCCAGCGGCCGAAGCTGGGGGCCTCACCGATGCCCCGGAGATACTGAATGGCGATGGCGTTGGGCGGGCTGCCGATCGGCGTGCCCAGACCGCCGATATTGGCCGCAAACGGCACTGCTAGGAGCAGCGCCTTACGGTGGCGGTCGCCCGCTTCTAGCCGATGAACGATCGGCAAGCACAGCGACAGCATCATCGCCGCGGTGGCGGTGTTGGAAAGCCACATCGACAGCAGCGCAGTGATCGCCATGATGCCGGCAATCAAGCGCGGCATCGTGGCGCCGGTCCGGCGCATCACCCAGCGCGCCATCTGTTCGTCGAGATGATGCTTCTGCAAGGCAATAGCGAGCACAAAGCCGCCGAGGAAAAGCAGAATGACGTCGGAGAAGAAGGGGGCGGTAAAAGTCGTGCCGGTGACCTCGACACCCGCCGCTAACAGCTCGCCCTGAAGCCAGGTCAGGCACAGCAGAAGAATCAGCAGGCTGGTCACGAATAGCGGCAAGGCCTCGGTGATCCACAGCACGGCGGCGATCCCGAGGATCACCAGCGCGACTCGACCGGTCTCGGGAAGCGGCGTGATTTCGGCGCGATCCGGGCCTAGACCCGCACTGAGGCATCCGGCGGTGAGCGACGCCAACAGCACCAGGCTGGCGAAGGTCTTGGCGCGCCGAGTGGATATCACCGTCGTCACTCAGGGATGGGCAATGACCAGCAGGGTCGCCGCCCGCCTTTCGACGCAGGCGAAGGCTCGTTCCAGATTTTCAAAATCGAGACCCGCAAAGCTCTCGTCGAGAATCACCAACTCGGCGTTTTGCAGCAGAGCCCGAGCCAGATAAACCCGCGTGCGCTCCCCCTGGGATAGCTGCCAGCCGGAATCGCCCACCGGCTGCATGAGGCCGGCGGGCATGCGCTCAATCAATGGACCGAGCCCCAGCTCGCGGCACACCTCTCCCGCCTCGTCCAGATCCTCGGTTGTGGCCGGCCACTGCCGACCCATCAAGAGGTTGAACGCCAACGGCGCGGTCACCAGATGGTTGTCGTGAAACTGCGGCACACAGATCACACGCCGGCGCCAGGCCTCTTCGCCCCAGACGTCGAGATCGAGGCCGCGCAGGCCGAGCCAGCCACGACTCGGGACACGCAGGCCGGCGAGCAGCGCGATCAGGGTCGACTTGCCGCTACCCGAGGGTCCTTCGAGCAGGATCCGGTCGCGGGCAAAGATCTCCAGAGAGTTATCCCGCACCGCATCGCGCTCGCGTCCGGCGTGTCGATAAGCGACGTCCGCCGCCTCGAGCAGACGACCGTCGGCGACGTCGCCCGCTTCTGCTGAGGCCACGGGCGAACCGAGATTTCGCGATCGTGCGGCGGCTTCGAATAGCGGCCGGACCTGTCGCCACGCGATCGCCGCCGAGCCGAGCTCGGCAATGCCCCCGACCATGGCTCGCAGCGCCCCGAAAGCCAGCAAAATACCACCCAGACTGACCGCCAGAGGCACCGGCTCTAAGGTACCGGCCAGAGCGGCCGGCAGTAGGAGCATCAAGGCGACGAGCAACCAGCCACGACCCACCAACACCTGTAGGGGAGGCAGCCAACGGTCAAGATCCGCAGAGTCCCGGGCGTAGGACTCGAGCTCGAGATCTTCGGCATCATGCCAGGTGGCACGGGGTTCCTGAGCGACGCGGGTGCGATGGCCGACCAACCGTTCCACCAAACGATGAGTCATGCCGATGCGCAGACGAGTCCAGGCGAAGCGACGGCGCAAATACGCACTGGCGGCGATCGACAGGCCGATCAGCCAAACGATGAGCAGCGTCAAATGACTCGCCGGGGCCGCGCCGGCGAGCAGGACCGTCGTCGCCAACAGGAGCTCGAGCCCGGCGAGCAGTGCGGTGAGACCGCCATTCATCGCCAAAGCCTCGACCCGCTCCGAGTCGATCACCCGCCCGAGCCACTCACCGGCGCCCTGCCCGCGGACGTCGTCGGGCTCGAGACACAGGGCGCCATAAAGCAGCCGGCGTTTGAGCAACGCGCCCGAAGTCCAGGCGACAGTGCCGCTCATCCACTGCTGGGCGGCGCGCAAGGGGAGGGTGGTGATCAGGAGTAATGCCCAGGCCCACAGCCAGCCGCGATCGAGATGCCCCTCCAAAGCACCGCGACCGATCATCCACCAGCTGGCGATCAAGAGCACGATCGACGCCGCGTGGCACGCGACTATGGCGCCGATCCGCCGGGCGACGCCAACGGCGCGAAGTTGGGCCAAGAACGGCGCCCCGGGAGGGGGCTCGAGCCGCCACCCCTCGACCGCCGGCTGCTCGCGCAACTGCTCGTCCGCCATAGCCTGCTGGGCTCGCTCCCGCTGCTCCGGTGTGAGCGCGGTGGTGTCGAAGAGAGCACCGGCGTCTTCGACCGCGGCGCTTCGGGAATCCCGGGTCAGAAAATCGAAAAGCTCGACCGTACGCACACGGTGCCGGCGCTGCCCCGCCAGCCAACACCATCGCCGCTCGCTCCGCACCATCGCCACCCACCGATCTGGCTGGTCGACTGGCCGCAACAAGGCCGGGCCGGACTCCTCGAGGAAACCGGCCAGTTCTCCGTGTCGGAGCCAGATCGGTCGCGCCTCGACGCCAAGCTGCGCCGCCAGCCCCAGGAGCCATGACGGGTCCTCGTTGCCGCGAGGCACCTCTTGGAGGGCCTCAAGCGGAGCGCGCACCCCCGGCCATCGGGCCTCCCGGGTCACCGCCAGCAGACCGTCGAGCAGCCGCTCGCGGGAAAACGTCAGATCTTCGAGCTTCACGTCGGCTGCGCTCCTGGGCCACCCGAAGACGTCAACGTCCCGTCTTCCATCCACAGACGACGCCAGCGATCCGAACGCCACAGCTCCTGCCGTCGAGCCTCGATCGCCAGCAGGCGCGAGAAGTGGGACGTCGACTGTGCCTTCAATGCTTTCGGCGTGTCAAGCTCCACCAGCTCCCCATCCTGCATCACCGCCACTCGATCGAACAGCTCCGCGGTCTGCACGTCGTGGGTGGCGCATAGGAGCGTGGCGTCCTGCCACCAGTCGAACGCCTGCTCCAACAAGACATGGCGACGCTCCCGCTCGAGACCTCGGAACGGCTCGTCGAGCACCACCAGGCCGGCATGGCGACGTGCCAGGGCGCGGGCCAGGCGCACCCGTTGGCCCTCACCACCGGCGAGCCGGCTCCCCTCCTCACCGAGCACAATGGCAAACGCCGACGGCAGGCTGGTGATCACCTCTTTGAGCCCGGCCGTGCGACAGATCGCATCGATCGGCTCCTCTCCTTCGGAATCGCCATAGCGCACGTTGGCCAACAACGAGCGATTCCACAGGGTCACCGCCGGATCGACCCACGCGGTGCGCTCGCGCAAGTTCGCCAAGACGTCCCCGTCGATCGGCGCGCCGTCGATCAGCACGCGGCCGCCGGCAGCGCGATGCCAGCCGAGGAGAAGAGCGAGCAAGGTTGATTTGCCTGCCCCCGAAGGACCCAGAATAGCGATCCGCTCGCCGGCTGGAAAGTGCCCAGCGACGCCTTGCAGGAGGGTCTGACCAGCGGCCACCACCGACACGTCCTCGAATCGAATCTCCACTGCACTCTCGGTGGCCGCGGGTGTCGCCTCAGCCTCCGCCCAATCGTCCTCGGGAGCCTCGATCGGTTCAGCGAAGCGAGCGGCGATACTGCGAAAGTCGGGTAGATGCTGGGCGTCGAGAGCGAGCGCCGCCCCCAGCTCCGGTAGAGCCAGCGCCCAATAGGTCAGGAGCAAGACTCCGCCACCCAAACCCTGATTCCCGGTATGCACGAGCACGATCACTGCGGCCAGCGACAGACCGACGGCTGCCTGCAGCCCATCGACTAGCACCGCTCGACGGGTAAACGATAGGGCGCTGTCGAGCCACAGCTTCAGCACTCCGTGATGGACGCGCCGTAACGATGTTTCGGCGCGATGGGCTCGGATCGTAGTCAAGCCACGCAGGGCGTCGAGGTAATAACCGGAGAGGGCGCCAGCGCGGGTTCTGAGCGTCGCCGCCTGTTCGTGCAGGGCGGGCTGCGCCAGGAACGGAATCGCCACCGACGCGATCGCCAGCAAGACGGCGAGGCCGGCGACGTCCGGAAAGAACAGAATCACCGCCAGGGTGGTGGCGAGCAGCCCACCGATGCTGCCCACGAGCTCGGCCAGGTGCGCCGGCAGCTGACGCAGATGGGCGACGCTATGCGCCCGCTCCGCCATGTCCGAACGCAGACGACTTTCGAAAAAGCGATCACCGATCCGCGGAATCTTGCGCAGGAAGGCGGTTCGGACCCGCACCTCAAGCTCGCGCCCGAGGTGCCGGGCGCCGGTCGCCACCGCCAGCTCGAGGGCGGTGACCCCAGCAATAAACAGCATCACCAGCCCGATCGCGGCCGGCAGCTGACCGAAACCTTGTAGCTGATCGGCCGAGCGGATCAGCCCGAGCAAGAGCAGCGCCTCGACCGCTACCAGCACCGACGCCGCCAACATGCCGAGACCGGTCACCGCCAGCAGCCGCCGCCCGCGCCCGCGCACCAGTCGCAGCAACAGACGCCAGGGCGAGCCATCTCCTTCGCGAATCAACCGCAGCATCGAGGCATCCACCAGGCCAGGCTCCTCGACGGGATCCGATGGACGTCGGCCGGTGACGCGCAGCAGCACGGCGCCGCGGAGGAGCAGCCGGGGCGCATCGGCTTCGCGGCCCGATTCGCCACCGATCTCCGGCCAGACCGACCAAAAGCGCTCGGGCACCGCGCGCGGCTCTTCCCCGCGAGATATTTCCTCGATTCCACGCTGGACGAAAGACCGAAGCAGATCGTCGACGCTGCCCCGAGGCACCGCCCCATCAGCCACCAACACCTTCACCAATCGCGCGGATGCGTCGAGGGTCGCCAGCGAGGGCCAGTTCGGATCCGCCAGGGCCTCCTCGATCAGGGTCTGAGCACTAGCACCGAGCGCCTGGAGCCGCTGGGCCAGCGGCTCTGTGAAGTCTTCACTGCCGGCCCACTGTCGCCAGCCCGCAGACTCGACGGCATGCTCATGACGGTAGAGACCCTGCTCGAAGGCATCGGCCGACGGGAAACGTCGACCGGACGCCGGATCCATGACCTGCACTCGGCCGCCATGGGATCGCCAACCGACCACATAGTGGGTTTGGCCGGCGCCGCCCAGAATGACCACGATCGATGGCAAGTTCTGGGGCTGCAGCAGGAGATGGTCGATCGGCACCATCATCTGCTCGACTTCGAGGCCGAGCTGGCCGATCAAGGCCTCGAGCGCCCCGATTGCCGTGCCGTCGACCTCGGTCTGACAGGCTTCGCGCAAGCGACCGTAGGAGGCTTTGACACCGAAGCCCTCGAGCAATGCCTTGACCGCCGCCGGGCCGCAGTCCATGTCCGAGGTCTGGACGACCTGCGGACACAGCAGTCGCCGACGGCCGCCAGGCCGCGTGCCGTCTCGCCTCGGCATCAGTCGGTGTCGTGGCTTTCGTGGCTTCGTGGCGTGGAGCGACCGATCGCTTGCAACAACCAACGAACCGGCGTCACCCGCTCGACGATCACTTCCAGGCTGCCGGTCATGCCGTGGGTCAAGGGCAGGAGCGGCTCCTCGAGCAAGGCCAGCTCGACCCGAACCTCGTCACTCTCGGTTTCGGTCGCCAGGCGCTCGACCGATAGATCGACGGCACCGTAGCGCGTCCAGGGCAAGGCGTCGAGGCGCAATCTCGCGTCTTGCCCGACCGCCAAGCGCCCAACCGCCGTCGGCGGAAAGTAACCGACCACCCGCACTGCGTCTTCCGGCACGATCTCCGCCAGCCGGTCTCCGACCTCGGCGACCGCGCCGATGCGCAGGGACGCCAACCAGCCGATGCGCCCGGCCACCGGCGCTCGCACATGGAGATCTTCGATCTCATGGAGCAGCAGATCGACACGTGCTTCGAGCGCCAAAATCTCGCCGCGAGCTTCGCCGATATCGCGTTCGATCTCCGCCAGCTCGGTGGTCTGTTTGACCGCGTCTCGGCGGGCCTCGGCTTCGAGCGCCAGCGCTTCGGCTTGGTGCACCTGGGCCTCGGCGTCGGCTTTTTCCGCGTCTCCCTGGTGATGCAGGAGATCCACTTCCGACACCAGACCGAGGCCAAAAAGCTTTTCCGAGCGTTCGGCCCGACGCTGGGCATAGTCGTAAGTGACCAGCTCGACCTCCCGCTTGGCTTCGATCTCGGCCAGCTTTTGCTGCGTCAGCTCGCTTTCGCTGGTCGCCATCCGGCGGGAATTATCCATCGCGGTCTGCGACGCGGCGAGTCGCTCCTGCCAGGCGCCGAGCTGTGCCCGCGCTTCCTCGAGCGCGTGTTCCTGATGCTCGGTCTCGAGCACCAGCAGGAGATCGCCGGCGGCGACTTTCTGGCCGAGGCGGACCGGCTGATCGACGACTTTGCCCGACGCCACACTTTCTACCGGATGGACGTAGGCGTCGGCTTCGAGGCGAGCGTGTTCGGCGGCTTCCACCAGGGTCACTTGGCCGGTGGCGAGCCACACCAGCCAGGCACCCGCGATGCCAGACGAGAAAACGCCAAGGAATAACCATCCCTTGGCGTCGTCAGATCCGACAAACCGACGCGTTCGAGGAAACGAGCTAGGCAAGGACGATTCCAGGTCCGCGGATGTCGGAGGTTCGGGAGAGAAATCCCCCGGAGTTGAGCTTAGAGGCTCGGGAAACTACCGCGCTGATTGGTGTGCAGCTGGCCGTTGGTGCCGCAGCCGCAGCCTTCTCTCGCGCCACTCTTGACCGTCGTGTCAACCTTCATGGGAGGCTCCTTCGGTTTTCGGTTTCAAGGTGGACCGCTGGCGGAGTGCCCGAGACGCGATCCGGCTTTCTGATTCTGGTTGTTAACCATAGCAACCGCGAGTCAAAAAGACAACACTCTCGGCAGATCAGGATTCCACCGCCGCGACCGATTTGCCGCTCGAAACTCGCCTCTCTGAGTAGGACCGGTCGGATCCCCTTCTCAGAAGGTCCGACCACCCCAAACATTCACCGGCTCGGGGGCGATCCCTATACGTCCCGATCCTCCCCGACGCCAAGACTCGGGAGAGACCCATGTTTCGAGCTGAGATGATTTCCAACCCCTCCGGGCTCAGGCGAGCCTGCACTTGGTTCACCGCCGCCACCCTCTGGCTGGGCTCCACCGCCGCCCTCAGCGCCAGCGGCGGCGTGACTTTTACCGACCTCGCGGACGGAGGCGGATTCGGCCTCGACTACGAGCGGGCACCGTCGGCGTCGATCGCCATCTTCGATACCCTCACCACCTTTGATCCTTTCACCATGAACGACCTGCCGCTATCACCGTCGAAACCCTTCGGCGCCCCGGGCACCGCCCTGCTCGACTACGACGGCGACGGCGATCTCGACATTTACGTCACCAACGGCCCTGGGGCCGCCAACAGCCTGTTTGAAAATCGCCTGGACAGCCACGGCGACTTTCTCGACGTCGCCACCGCTGCCGGCGTCGCCGCCACCGACCAGGACAGTTCCGGCGTGTGCTTCGGCGACATCGACAACGATGGCGATCCCGACCTTCTGGTGGTCAGCTACGTTGACGCCTATCGACTCTTCGAGAACAACGGCGACAGCACCTTCGACGACATCTCGGTAGTGAGCGGCCTCGGCGGCGGCGACCAAAGCGCCGTCTCCTGTTCGTTCGGCGACGTCGACAACGACGGTCTGCTGGACGTGGCGATCGCCAACGCCATGGCCGACATGACCAATAGCCTGGCGATCGTCGTGCCCTACTCCTTCAGCCAGGCGAACCAGCTGTTTCGCAACGTTGGGGGCAATCAATTCGCCGACGTCAGCGCTGCCTCCGGCATCCTGAACACCACCGGCTTTCCCGGTTTCGAAGGCTCTCCGACCCTGACCTGGGCGATCGCGCTGGTCGACGTCGATCAGGACGGCGACGTCGATCTGGTGCATGCGGACGACCAGGGCGGCGTCCCCTTCCCGCGCGACGGTGGCCTCAACTACGGCCTGATCCACGTCTTCTTGAACGATGGCACCGGCCAGTTCACCGACATCACCGGCGCCGCCAGCAGCCCCAGTAATCCGGCTTCACCAGGTTCCTGGATGGGCCTGTCCTTCGGCGACATCAACGCCGACGGTCATCTCGATCTCTTCGGCAGCAACCTCGGCGACTGGGCCAGCACCCTGCTGACGCCGCTCGATCCGACCTATGGCAACTTCTTTCTCTACCTGCTCGGCGACATGACCTCCCGCTGGTACCTCGGCGGCGCCGACGGTAGCTTCACCGACCCCGGCGTCGGACCGCTGGTGGCGACGCCTTTCGGCTGGGGCACCAGCATGAGCGACTACGACAACGACGGCGACACCGACATCTTCATGCACGGCGGCCTGTATTTCGGTCCGGTCGGCCAGGGCTCACCGGCGTCGATCTTTCAGAACGACGGCACCGGCACCTTCGGTCGCGACGCGGTCGCTTTTGCCGGTTCGACCGATCACGAGGAGCGCACCGTGCAAGGCGTCGCGATGGGCGATCTCGACGGCAACGGCTTTGACGACATCGTCTCGGTATCTAACTTCGACATCGACGCTGCCAATCAGTCGACCTATAACCACAACTGGGGCTCACCCTTCGATGGCGGCCGCTACGCTCAAATCTTCACCCCGACCGGCGCCTTGAACGGCGACGCCGTCTTTGAAGGCAATTTTCCGTTGCAGGGTGGCCTGGCGGTCGAGCTCAACGGCGGCGAGAACGGCAACCGCTCGGTCCAGGTCCGGACCTTGGGCACGATCGACATCACCTCCGGCGGCACCGTCAATCGCGACGGGATCGGAGCCGTAGTCAAGTTCACCTTTCGCGATCGTGATTCGGACGACGACTCGGACCACGACGACGACAGTGATTCCGACAGCGACAGCGATAGCGATGATTCGTGGGGCACCCCACGGTCCGTCCTAAGGCCGGTGATCGGTGGCGCCAGCTACGCCTCGCAAGACGCCCTCGAAGGCACCTTCGGCCTCGGCTCGGCGAGGAGAGGCCGGATCGACGTCCTATGGCCGGGCGGAGTGCGCAACCGCCTCTACCACGTCCGCGCCGGCTCGAAAGTTCTATTCCCTGAGATCCCGTGCAGCTATGACGCCGACTGGCCGAGCTTTCGGGCGTATAAGAGCTGTGTCCGAGGCGCTCTCCATGAGCTGGTCGACACCGGCGTGCTTCGCCCGCGGGACAAGGGCAAATTCTTCGCAAGCGCCGTCCGCGCTTATTGGACTGCCCACTGATCCTGCCGGAGCCTGCTGCATCTCAGCAGGCTCCTCTCGTTTCTAGCGGACTCGCACTTCCTTCGATTCAGTTTGCCAATAGCACGTCAAGCTGATATGTTCAAAACTACAGCAAAGTAATATCACCTGCGTGGCTTGGGAATACATCTTCGATGGATTGGTCCATCGGTTTGAAATGTATTAGTCCGTTTAGATCCTGAAAGGAGACTTTCTGATGGCCACGCCTATGTTTCGTTTTATTCCCGTCGCCACCATCGTCTTTCCCATCGTCGCCGTCGGCGTCTTAGCCGCCAACGTCGGGTCGAACCGCCTCAGTTCTGCCGCCGGCCAGAACGACGCTGGCGAGATCCCTCAGTCTCTGCCAGAGATCGTGCGCGGTCCCCAGACTGAGACCTCGGATGCCGCCAACGCCCTGGTGACTCTGTCTTTCGATGATGGCACCTGCGAGTCGGGCCTTGGCGTCGGTGCCCCGCACACCGCGCTGGTCGAATTCGACACGCCGGGGCAGTGCACCCAGCCTGGCTTCTCGATCGTGGCGGTGACGGCTCGGGTCAACACCGGTACCGCCGTCTCCTTCACCCTGCGCCAGGCGGGCGCCACCCCTGGTGGTGTCGGCTCTGGTACCAACGTTACTATCTCCAACGTCTTCGGCCTCGGCCCCTGCCCGGCAACCGGTTTCACGAGCCGCGTTGTGTCTCCAGGTATCGAGCTGACTCACACCGCCAACTTCTTCGCCGGCATCGTCTATGGTTCAGCTGGCGGCTTCATCGGCCGCGACACCAACAGCACGCCAGCGATGCGCCAGTGGCTGAACTGCCCGACCTGCGGTATGACTCTCTACAGCCCGGCGGACATCACCGGCATCGGTTTTCCCGGCAACTTTCTCATCCGGGTGACCGGTGAGGACGATGAATGCTCCGACGTGCCGGTTGAGCTCATCGAGCTCACCATCAAGCCGGAGTGAACGCTCCCTCAGAATAAACTCACCCTTCTGCGGAGAGGCGGTCTGATCTTGCCAGAGCCTGCTGTATCTCAGCAGGCTCCGGTGCTCAAAGTCATTCGTCCCGTAAAGCCTCGATCGGATCTACCCGAGTGGCGCGACGAGCCGGGGCGCTGCAAGCGATCACCGAGACGGCGAGCAGCAGACTGCAGACGACGGCGAAGGTCATCGGATCGTAGGTGTTGACACCGAAGAGCATTGAAGCCAGCAATCGGCCAAGACCCAGGGCACCGACGACGCCGAGGGCGACGCCGACAGCGACAAGCGTCAGGCCCTGGCCGAGCACCAGCTGAAGGATCTGGCGGGGATTGGCACCCAGAGCCATGCGGGTGCCGATCTCCCGTCGGCGTTGAGCGATCGAGAACGCGAGCACGCCGTAGATGCCCACGGCCGCCAAGACCATGGCCAAGGCGCCGAAGGCGACCAGGAGCACCATCGAGATGCGCTGAGTCTGGAAGGAGCCTTGCAAAGACGCCTCAAGGGTGGTGACTCCATAGGCCGGAAGCTCGGGATCGATCTGTAGGATCGCATTGTTGAGCGGCTGAATCAGGGTCTCCGGAGCGTGGGCCGTTCGCACCACGAAGGTCATTCGCCGGGGTGGCATCTGGCGATAGGAGAGGTAGATCGTCTCCTTGGTGATCGGCTGCTCCAGGTCGCGAATCTTGACCGACTCGACGACACCGACCACCGTCCAGCGAGGCCCGTCCGGCCCGCCGCGACCGAGGCGTTGGCCCAGAGGATTCTGGTTCGGAAAGTATTTGTCGACCAGAAGTTGATCGATCACCGCCACCGGCTCGCTGTCCACATGATCCAGCCGGTTGAAGCCACGCCCCTGCAGCATCGCGATGTCGAGAGTCTTGAAATAGTCCTCGTCGACAATGCGACGAAAGGCGTGGGGCGCCGACTCGCCAGTACCTGGGGTATAGCCTTCGATCACATACGATCCGGAAGCCGAGTTGCCGGAAAACGGCGCGCTCGACACCAACCCCGCCGAGGTCACCCCCGGCAAAGCGCGAAGGCGCTCGAGGGTCCGGTCGAAGAAGAGCGCAGCGTCGGCATCCTCCGAGTACTTGGTGCTTGGCAGGTTCACCCGGGCGATGAGCACATTTTCCTTGACGAAGCCGGGATCCTCGGCTTGCAGAGCACTGAGGGTCCGCACCATCAGTCCGGCCCCGACCAGCAGAATCAGGGCCATGGCCACCTCGCTGACCACCAGAACGTTGCGCGGCAACGCGGCACGACGCCCCGCGGAGCCCCCGCGACCGCCCTCCTTGAGCACGTCGTTGGGATCCGCACGCCAGACGCTGGCGATCGGAAACAGGCTGAACAGCACGCCGGTGGCCAGTGCCAAGGCGAGGGTGAAGAGCAAGATTTCGCCGTCGAGCCCGATCGTGAAACCGTCCGCCGGATCACCGATGCCGAGCCAACCGAGGAGCCGGATACCCCCGTAGCCCACAGCGACGCCGGCAAAACCAGCGATCGACGCCAGCAACAGGCTCTCGACCAGTAGCTGACGCGCCATGCGCCAGCGCCCCGCGCCCAGAGCCGAACGCACCGCCAGCTCGCGCTGCCGGATCGCTAACCGGGTGAGCAGCAGATTCGCGACATTGGAGCAGGCGATCAGCAGAACGAAGCCGACCACCGCTTGCAGCAGCAGGAGATATGGCTTGAGATCGCCGTAGAGCTGCTCGCGGTAGTCGATGGCCATGCCGCCAAAGCCGCTCGATTGCCAGAACTCCCGACTGTCTGGGAAACGCTCCTGATTGGCCGCATGAATCGCGTCGATCTGGCGCTGGGCTTGCTCGAGGGTGGCACCCGGGGCCAGGCGAGCCAGCATCTGCGAAAACTCATGGCCACGGGAGTCGTCCGAGGCTTGCTCCGGAGTGAAAGCAAAAGGTTTCCAAAGCTGAACATTAGGAGTTGGAAACGCAAAGCCTTCCGGCATCACTCCCAGGACCCGATAGGGCTCACCGCTCAACCGCACGTCGCGGCCGACGATGCCACGATCGGCGCCGAAGCGCCGCTGCCAGAGGCCGTGGCTCAAGATCACCACGTGGTCGCGACCCGGCTGATCCTCCTCCGCGGTAAAGGCTCGGCCGAGGGCCGGCGTGACTTGCAATAACGAAAAGAGCGACGCGGTGGCGTTGAGCCCCTGCAACCGCTCCGGCTGGCCATCGGAGACCAGGTTGAAGCTCTGGCGATTGTAGAGCGCGCTCTCCTCGAAGGCGTCAACCCCTTGGCGCCGATCGAGATAGTCGGGAATCGACACCGAGGCCTGCGGCAGGTTCATCAGCGGATATTTATTCCACACCTGCACCAGTCGATCAGCATCGCGATAAGGCAACGGCTCGAACAGCACGCCTTGCACGACGCTGAAGATGGCGGTGTTGGCACCGATGCCGAGGGCCAGAGTCAGAACCGCCAGCGCGGTAAAAGCCGGTCGGCGCGCCAGCATGCGGCGGCCGATCTTGAGGTCTTTTGCCAAACTCATCGCGTTCTCCTCCGGAGTCGGCCGCTGAGCAGCCAAGGTCCGCACGTCGGGCTCAGAGCCCGGTCTCTCGAGTGCTATCCAAGCTTACGAGAACCGACACAGCGAGTTTCTAGCGCCTCCGGGCGGCGCTGTTGTCTGCTGGCATCCCAAGGCATCCGCTGCCAGCGGCTGACCCAGGCGACGGGTGGACGCGGTCTCGCCGCTGGAGATGGTAGGCTTTAAGGGTGAGATCGTCGACGACGCGGAAGCGACTGACGCGCACCGGTTTCACCGTCGTCGTCCACCTGACCCTGCTTTGGGCGCTCGTGCTATCCGCCAAGAGCGCCCCCGTGCCCGGTCTTGAACGGCTGGAGCATCTACCGGCTGACCATCCTCTCGCCGCCCAATGGATCCGCGCGATCCATCAGGATCGATGGGGGTTCCTATGGCTCGGCTCGATCAACGGCATCCATCGTTTCGATGGCATGACCGTCAAGAGCTTTACCCACGGCCCCGACGACCCGTCCTCCTTACCGAATAACTACATCAACTCGATCTACGAAGATCACCAAGGGTTTTTGTGGATCGCCACCGCGGATGGCCTGGCTCGGATGCAAGATGAACCACTGGGGGTCGATGCTTCGACCGCTGAGTTCGCCACCCCTGAGACTGCCGGTCGATTTCGGACGTTTCGCCACGATCCGGAGGATGCGACCAGCCTGAGCCATAGTCACATCTACGGAGTCGTCGAGGATCGGCGGGGCGACCTCTGGGTGGCTACTTTGGCCGGCGCCGATCGATTCGATCGAGATCTCGAGCGCTTCGAGCGCTTCCCAATCCCTTCCTCCGACCCCGCGAGTGCCGCGGCCAGCGCGGTGACCCGCAGCCGCGCCGGCGATCTCTGGTTTGGCGGCCGTGGGCCATCATTAATCCGCTTGGATCTCGATCAAGAGTCCTTGCAGCCTCATCTCTTGTCGGCCACGGAAGCGGGTCCCGACCGCACCTGGGCGATCGCGGAAGATCGCGATGGATTTCTGTGGTGCGGGACCGTCGCCGGAGATCTTTATCGATTCGATCCCGCTCGAACCGTCAGCGAGAAGATCGCTTTAGACCTCGACAACATCGGCTTCATCACCACCGTGCTACCGCGGCCAGACGGTGAGATCTGGATCGGGACCGACCATCAAGGACTCGTGGTCTACCACCCGACCACCGGCAACCATCAGGCTTATCAGCCCATCTCGGGCCGGCCAGGAACCCTCAGCGATCTTCAAGTCTCGAGCCTGTTCCAGGATCGTTCCGGAACCCTTTGGTTAGGCACCAACTCCGGACTCGACAAATATGTGCCAGCCCGCGATCGCTTCGGCCTTCTTCGGCATCGCCCCGGAGCTCCGACCAGCTTGATCTCCGACTCCGTCATTGACGGCCTCGAAGGCCGCGACGGAACGATCTGGATCGGGACCGACGCCGGTCTCGCGCGCTTGGATCGGGACGGGACGGTGATCCGGAGCTACCACCATCGTCCTTCGGAGCCGGAAGGCTTGACGAGCAACAACGTTCGAGCCCTCCTGCAAGATCAGGCTGGCGACTTGTGGATCGCCACCGATCGCGGACTCGATCTGCTGACCGCCACGACCGAGAACTTCGAGCACATTCGGCCAAGCACCACGGAGTCGGAGGGATGGATCGATACCATCTACAGCCTGGCCGAAACCGAGCCGGGGGTGCTGTGGATCGGTGGCGTCGGCGGGCTCATCCGCCTTGATAAAAAGACCCGAGGCCTGACCCACCCCATTGGCCCCCCCAACACTCTGATCTCGATCCTCGCCGCCCCCAGCGGAGATCTGTGGCTGGCGAACTACGGTCGTGGACTGATCCGTTTTCGACCCGGGGTCGGCGAGCTCTCGAGCTACCAAAACGACGATCGCAATCCGAGGAGCCTGAGCTCTAACTTCTTGATCTCCTTTTACCAGGATGCCTCCGGCATCCTCTGGATCGGAACCGTCGGCGGCGGGCTCAACCGCTTCGACCCGGAGCTCGAAGAGTTCACCTCGTACCGCAAGCGGGATGGGCTAGCCAACGATAACGTCCAACAGATCGTCGAGGACGACGCGGGCATGCTCTGGTTGGGGACTGATCGAGGGCTGACCCGTTTCGACCCCAAGACCGGTACGATGACCAACTTCACGACCGAAGACGGCCTGCAACGATCTTACTTCGGAGGCGCCGGCTGGCGCCTTTCGACCGGCGAGATCTACTTCAATGGCAACTCTGGCCTGACAGTCTTTCGTCCTCACGAGATCGAACCCGACCCTCGCGCCCCCGAAGTGGTGATCTCAGACTTCCTGCTGCTCAACCACTCGATCCCTTTCTCCGCACGGCATGCGGGCACCGACGCCAACGGCGACGTCGCACACCTCGTGCTCGATCATCGGGATCCTATCTTCGCGTTCGAGTTTGCCGCCCTGCACTATGCCCAGCCGAAGAAAAATCGTTACGCCTATCGGTTGGAGGGATTCAACTCCGACTGGGTCCAAACCGACATCCGCAACCGCCTGGCGACTTATACCAACCTCGATGCTGGCGATTACGTGTTCCGAGTCAAGGCCGCGAATCCCGATGGGGTCTGGAACGAAAAAGGCGCCACGGTCCGGGTCACCGTCCGGCCGCCGCCTTGGCAGAGCGGATGGGCTTATGCACTCTATGCCGCAATGCTCGCGACCCTGGTGGCGACCTACCTTCGCTCGCACCGCAAAGAGCTGACTCGGGAACGGCAGGCAGCGCAGCGCGAGCGCGCCGTCAGTCAGCGTTTGCGCGAGGTGGACCGGCTCAAGGACGAATTCCTGGCCAACACCTCCCATGAGCTGCGCACTCCGCTCTTTGGCATGACCGGTCTCGCCGAGTCACTGATCGACGGCGCGACCGGCGAGTTGCCGGAGTCAACTCGGGCGAACCTATCGATGATCGTCGCCAGCGGCCAACGTCTGAGCCACCTGGTCGACGACATCCTCGACTTCTCCAAGCTGCGCCATCAGAGCCTCCAGCTCCATCGCGCGCCAGTCGACCTGTGGTCCCTGGCAGAGGTCGTCCTGACCTTGTCGCAACCTCTGGCCGACGGCAAGGAGCTCGAGTTGATCAACGCCGTCCCCGACGGCCTGCCAGCGGTCGATGCCGACGAGCATCGGCTGCAGCAGATCCTCTACAATTTGGTGGGTAACGCGATCAAATTTACCGAGTCGGGATCCGTGACGGTCGCGGCCGAACATGCCGAGGATCGGCTTCGGGTACGGGTCGAGGACACCGGCATCGGCATCACGAAGATCGCGCAAGTCAGAATCTTCGATGCCTTCGAGCAAGGCGAAGCTTCGGCCGAGCGCCGCTATGGCGGGACCGGCTTGGGGCTGGCGATCACCCGGCAACTGGTCGAGCTTCACGGCGGCGCCTTGCGGGTGGAGTCGACGCCCGGTCGGGGTTCGATCTTCATCTTTGACTTGCCGCTGGCGGAGGAGCCCGCGCTCCACCCCCCGACTCAGCCCCCCGCAGAGGCCACGGACGTGCTCTTGCCGGTCGCACCCCCCCTCGACGAGCCGGCATCCGTCGCCATGAAATCCCTGAAGACCACTGAAGATTCAGCTCATATCCTGGTGGTCGATGACGAGCCCGTCAACCGTCAGGTGTTGGTCAACCAATTGGTCGCTGAGAGTTATCGGGTGAGCGAAGCCGCGAACGGTCCGGAAGCCCTCGAAAAGATCGAACAGAGCCCTCCTGATCTGGTGTTGCTCGACGTCATGATGCCTCAGATGTCCGGATACGAAGTCTGCCGCACCTTGCGTCAAAGCCACCCGATCGACGCCCTGCCGGTGGTCTTCCTGACCGCCAAGAGTCAGCCGTCGGATCTGGTCGTCGGCCTGGCAGCCGGAGCGAACGACTACCTACCTAAACCGATCTCGAAGTCGGAGTTGCTAGCACGGGTCGCCACCCATCTCGACTTGCTGAAAGTTCATCATCAACTCTCAGAGCTGGTCGACGAACGCACCACCCAGGTTCGGGAGCGTGAGCGGCTGCTCGAGGAGCGCCAACGCCTGATCGGCGAGCTCGAAGCGAGAAACGCCGAGCTCGCCCGTTTCAACTATACGGTCTCTCACGACCTCCAAAATCCCCTGACCACGATCAAAAACTTCGTCGACTTAGCTCGACACGACGCGGCAGCGGGGGCCAACGATCGCCTCGAGCACGATCTGGACCGTTTGCAGACGGCGGCCGAGCAACTCCATCGGCTGCTCGAGGATCTGCTCGAATTCTCCAAAATCGGCCTGCAACCCAATCTTTGGGTCGAGCTGTCGTTCGGCGATCTGGTGCGATCAGCTCTGACTTCCCTCGAAGGCGCCATCGCCGAGGCGGCGGCCAGGATCGAGGTCCCGGAAAGTCCGGCCATCGTCCGAGGCGATCGCGAGCAGCTCGAATTGCTGATGCGATTGCTGCTCGACAATGCCTTGCATCATGCTGGAGATGCCGGACCGCCACGCATCGAAATCAACATGCGTTCGAGCGCCGAGGAGCAAGTGTTCTACATTCGCGACCATGGAGTGGGTATCGACCCGCGTTATCACGACAAGATTTTCGATCTTTTTCAGCGACTCGACCCGCAGGCGTCAGCAGGCACGGGCATCGGCCTTTCCTTAGCGAAACGCATCGTCGAGAGCCATGGGGGTCGGATCTGGGTTGAATCGGAGGGCTTAGGCAAGGGATCGACTTTCTATTTCACTCTATCGGCCGAGCAAAGCGCTGCCCCTTGAAATGCTTGCCCCGAATCATATCGACCTGATACCATTAAGTTGCACGATAAGTTCATACTACCAGGCGATCGATAACCACTAAGACGAAGTGGAACAGATATCCTTTTGATGGACGATGCCATCGAAAGTTTTATCGGAGCTGCATCCAGCAGTTTGAATTCGAAAGGAGCTTCTTTTAATGGCCAGATCCACATTTCGTTTCGTACCCGTCGTCGCTGTCGCTTTTCTCGTCGTCGCCGTCGGCGTCTTTGCTGCCAACGTCGGGTTGGATCGTCTCAGTTCTGCCGCCGGCCAGAACGACGCCGGGCAGATCCCAGAGAATCTGCCAGAGATCGTGCGCGGTCCCCAGACTGAGCATTCCGACGCCACCAACGCCCTGGTGACCCTGTCTTTCGACGACGGAACCTGTGAGTCGGGCCTCGGGGTCGGTGCTCCACACACCGCGTTGGTCGACTTCGACGTGCCGGCGCAATGTACCCAGCCCGGCTTCTCGATCGTGCAGTTGACGGCTCGCGTCAACACCGGCACCGCCGTCTCTTTCACCCTCCGCCAGGCGGGCGCCTCACCGGGTGGTGCCGGCTCCGGCACCAACGTCGGCATCTCCAACGTCTTCGGCCTCGGCCCTTGCCCGGCGACCGGTTTCACCACCCGCGCTGTGTCTCCAGGGGCGGTGGTGACTGGCACCTCCAACTTCTTCGCCGGCGTCAACTACGGTTCGGCAGGTGGTTTCATCGGCCGAGACACCAACAGCACACCAGCGATGCGCCAATGGCTGAACTGCCCGACCTGCGGCATGACCCTCTATAGCCCGGCAGACATCACCGGCATCGGTTTCCCCGGTAACTTTCTCATCCGGGTGACCGGTGAGGATACCTGTTACACGCCGGTTGAGTTGATCGAGCTCACGATCAAGCCGGAGTAAGCGCTCCCCCACGAGTGTCTTCTTCCCACGTGGAGAGGGCACGAGCACCGACCGAAGGCAACTCTGGAATTTCTCGCATGATCAGATCGCTGACGGCCCGTTTGACGCTGAGTGTCGCCGCTGTCTTTCTTCTCGCCGGAGCCAGCATCATCGAGGTCTACGCGGATCGGCCGCGATCCGCTCGAATCGCCAACGGCACCAGCCAGATCCCGCAGCATCTGCCAGCGATCGTGCGTGGTCCCCAGACCGAGATCCCGGATGCAGCCAACGGGCTGGTCACCCTATCTTTCGACGACGGGACCTGTGAATCGGGCCTCGGCGTCCCCGGCCCGATCACCATGCTGGTCGAATTCGACATCCCGACCCAGTGTACCCAGCCCGGCTTCTCGATCGCGCGGCTGACCGCCCGGATGAATACTGGCACCGGCATTGGCTTCACCCTCCGCCAGTCCGGAACCGTCCCCGGCAACACCCGCGCCGGCACCCACTTCCCTCTTTCCTCACCCATCCAGCCACTCGGCCCCTGTCCAGCGACCGGTTTTTCGACCCGCGCCATCGTGCCACCCGCCGTCGTGACCGGTGCCTTTCCCGGGAACTTCTTCGGTGGGGTCAACTTCGGTCCAAGCGGCGGCAACATCGGCTTCGACACCGACAGTCCGCCGGCGATGCGACAGTGGATCAATTGTCCGATCTGCGCCCAGTCGACCTATAGCCCGGCCGAGCTCACCGGTCTCGGCTTCCCCGGCAACTGGCTGATCCGGGTCACCGGCGAAGACAAGAACTGCATCCCGGTCGAGCTGATCGATTTCACAGTCAAGCCGAAGTGACATCAGGAGTTTTCGCATGGTCAGATCACCGGTGTTTCGCTTCGCCCCGGCGATTGCCGCAGTCGTTCTCCTCGCCGTCGCCGGAGTCTATGCCGACCGGCCGCAATCCGCCCAGGGCACCCGCGACGCCGTTGAAATTCCGCAAGACTTGCCGGCGATCGGGCGCGGTCCCCAGACCGAGATCCCGGATGCAGCGAACGGCCTGGTCACTCTGTCTTTCGACGACGGAACCTGTGAGTCGGGCCTCGGTGTCGGCGCCCCCCTCACCATGCTGGTCGATTTCGACATCCCGGCCCAGTGTACTCAGCCCGGCTTCTCGATTGTGCAGGTGACGGCCCGGATGAATACCGGCACCGCCACCGGCTTCAGCCTCCGCCAGGCCGGAACCGTCCCCGGCAACACCCGCTCTGGCACCCACCGCCCTCTTTCTCCGCCTCTCGCGGCCCTCGGCCCCTGCCCGGCGACCGGCTTTTCGACCCGTCCGATCGTCCCGCCAGCCGTGGTGACCGGTGCCTTCCCCGAGAATTTCTTCGCCGGAGTCAACTTCGGCAGCGGCGGCGGCTTCATCGGCTATGACACTGACAGCCCACCGGCGATGCGCCAGTGGTTCAATTGCCCATACTGTGGCATGTCCACCTACAGCCCGACTGACATCACAGGCTTCGGTTTCCCCGGCAACTACTTGATCCGGGTGACCGGCGAAGACAAGAACTGCATCCCGGTCGAGCTGATCGAGTTCACAGTCAACGCCGAGTAAACCTATTGGCTAGCCAGAACGCACAGAGGGTCCTCGCATGATCAGATCACCAATGGCCCGTTTAACCTTGGGTACCACTGTTGTTCTTCTCTCCGGAGCCAGCCTCCTCTCGATCTACGCGAACTGGCCGACCTCCGCCCAAACCGCCAATATCGGCGACGGTATCCCGCAGCATCTGCCGGTGATCGTACGCGGTCCCCAGACCGAAACGTCGGACGCAGCGAAGAGCCTGATCACCTTATCTTTCGACGACGGAACCTGTGAGACAGGCCTCGCCATTCTCGGCCCGGTCACCATGCTGGTCGATTTCGACCTGCCGGATCAGTGTACCCAGCCCGGTTTCTCGATCGTTCGGCTGACCGCCCGGATGAATACCGGCACTGGCATTGGCTTCACCCTCCGCCAGGCCGGAACCGTCCCCGGCGTGACCCGCTCCGGCACCCACCGGCCTCTTTCTCCGCCTCTTCAAGGTCTCGGCAACTGCCCGGCGACCGGCTTTTCGACCCGTGACATCAACCCACCCGCCGTCGTGACCGGTGCCTTTCCAGGAAACTTCTTTGCCGGAGTCAACTTTGGCACGGGCGGCGGCGAAATTGGCATCGATACCAATAGCCCGCCAGCGATGCGTCAATGGCTCAATTGCCCGAACTGCGGTATGTCTACCTACGGCCCGACCACCCTCTCGGGCCTCGGCGGCGCTGGCAACTTCCTGATTCGGGTCACCGGCGAAGATATGAATTGCATCCCGGTCGAATTGATCGGGCTGACGATCCAGGCGGAGTGAAGGTCTCGTCTCGACCGCATCGACGGCCCGATCGACGCATCGGACATCATTTTGCCAAATTCGCTTGCCTGCAGCATTTCTGTCTGATATCATTATGATGCACATTAAGAGATGGCATCAAGGTGACTTAGAATCAATCTCTTTTCGATGGACTGTTCCATCGGAAGTTTGATTGGGTTTGTTTAAAGAAGTTTGGATCTGGAAGGAGGTCAATTTATGCCTAGATCCACGTTTCGCTTCGTCCCCGTCGCCGCTGTCGTCTTTCTCGTCGTCGCTGTCGGCGTCTTCGCCGTCGGTCCAAACCGCCCCAGTTCCGCCGTCGACCGAAACGACGCCGGCGAGATCCCGCAGAATCTGCCAGAGATTGTGCGCGGCCCCCAAACCGAGAACGCTACCAACGATGTGGTGACTCTGTTTTGCGACGACGGAACCTGTGAATCGGGCCTCGGCATCGGTGTCCCTCATACAGCGCTGGTCGAGTTCGACGTGCCACCCATTTGCACCCAGCCGAACTTCTCGATCACGCAGGTGACAGCTCGTGTCAACACCGGCACCGCCGTCTCTTTCACTCTGCGCCAGGCGGGCGCCACTCCCGGCGCGTTCGGCTCCGGCACCAACGTAGGCATGTCTAATATCTTCGGCCTCGGCCCCTGCCCCGCGACCGGTCTTTCCACCCGCACCCTCACCACGACGGCGGTAGCGTTGGGTACTGCCAACTTCTTCGCCGGCGTCAACTACGGCTCGGCTGGCGGCTTCATCGGCCGTGACACCAACAGCACAGCGAAGATGCGCCAGTGGCTCAACTGCCCGACCTGTGGCATGACCCTCTACAGCCCGGCGGACCTCACCGGCATCGGATTCCCCGGTAACTTCCTCATCCGGGTAACCGGCACCTGTGACTATATCCCGGTTGAACTGATGGAGCTCACCATCAAGCCAGAGTGAGCGCCGTCCCCATCCCTCTCCTCTCCTCCAAAGAAATGGGGAGAGGAGATGAGATCCGAGCCGGCCTGAGCGATCTGGCTCCGGCACCCACCGGCCCTTTGCTCCGCCTCTCCAGGCTCTTGGCGACTGCCCGTCGACCGGCTTCTCGACTCGTGACGTCGCCCCACCCGGCGTCGTGACCGGCGCCTTTCCTGGAAACTTCTTTGCCGGGGTCAACTTGGCACGGACGGCGGCAGGGCAGGATCGGCTTCGACACCGACAGCCCGCCAGCGACACCGGCCTTGGTTTCCTCGGCAATTTCCTGATCCGAGTTACTGGCAACGACCTGAACTGCGTCCCGGTCGAATTGATCGAGTTCACCGTCAAGGCGGAGTGAACGCCCCCTACTCTCCTTGAGCGGAGAGGGGCCAGAGAATTAGCAGCACCTGGCACGAGAGTCCGCGGACTTCCGACCGAGGCCGGCTGACGGCTGTCGCTGATCGACCGGTTAAGGCACGGTCTGGCTCCATACCAAGGTGTCGCCGCTCTCGAAACCGTCCGAGAAGATCGGCAGGCAGCCCGCCGGGCAAAATTCGTAAGCACCGATGTCGAGGATGGCGTCGACAGGTCGGGGCTCATCCATGGCGTGCCGGACGTAGTGCCTAAGGACGGGGTGCTCAAAGGCGCTGGCGTGCAGCGCCGTGCCGGCATCGATCACCTCAGTGCCTGCCGCTGGCCGGAAGTTCTGAGTCGTCTCGTCGACAAAGCCCGGGGCGCTGCCGGTGACGCCGGAGCCGTCGTCGTCGATGGTGCCGGTGAGGCCACTGTGGCTGTCGACCCAGCCTGGCTTGGTCCAGTTGTGGCGCAGGGTCAGATCGCCGGCGGCGTCGAGCATCGCCAGTCGATGGCCGGCGGCCGTGGTGTAGAGGATGTTGTTGCGCACATCCGCCGACTCGTCCTCGGTCGAGAGCCGCAGCAGGGTGGTGTTGCCGCTGCGGGTCGAGACCACAGTGTTGTTGTAGAAGTAGAGGGTGCCCTTGCGGTAGAGGCTGGTGTCGCCGCCGTCACCACCGTAGTGCGCCACCTGGCTGTTGCCCTGGCCGTCGCTCTCGATCAGCACGTTGCCGTAGACGAAGGTCTCGCCATAGTCGGGATGGGTCGCGACCGCGACCCCGCCTTCCACCAAGTCAAGCTGGCGGTTGCCGTCTTCGATCCAGTTGTAGCGCACCGCCAGGCCGGCCGATCGATCTTTCAGGTTGTTACCGTCAGCGCCCGAGCGCAGGGCGCCGAAGCGGTTGTACTGGTAGACGATGCCCGAAGCTTCGGTGTAAGTGTTGTGGTGGAAGGCGCTGCCGAGGTTGCCGTTGCCGAAGATGTGGTTGGCCTCGATCAGCAGATCCTGGGTCTGGCCGTCGAATGAGCCGGCAAAGATGCCGTTGCCCGAGTCGTGGATCACGCAGCCGCGGACGACCAGGTGCTCGGCCTTTTCGACGTAGATCGACGCCGCGTTTTCGGAGTAGGAGCTGGTGCCGCCGCTGTCGTTGGTGAAGGTGTAGGGCGGCCGCCCGGAGCGGATCTCCAGGTTCTCGATCAGGAGGTAGGCAGGCAGGCCGTCCGGCGGCGTGTTCGAGCCGCCGATCTTGATCACCCCGCGCTCCTCGTTCCAGAAGTTGAGGCCGGTCGCGGTCTCGGCTTCCCGGCCGTCGATCACCGGCAGCTGTCCTTCGGGGCCGGAGACGCCGCGGACCGTGATCCACGCCTCCGCCGTCCCTCGGCGGTTGATCACCCATTTTTCCTGGTAGGGCTCAGCCCGCCAGTGGATCAGCACCCGGTCCCCGGGCACGAGCGTCGCCCAGGGCACGTCGCCGATGGCGGTCAGTGGCTGGCCCGGCCCGACGTGATAATCGGTGGCCGAGACCGACGCCGACAGCAGGAAGACGAGCAGGCATGCGGCGAATCGAAGGATTGTCATCTGGCGAGCCTACCACACCCTTATAGCCATGTCTCAATGCGAAAATCCTCAGCATCCCGGCAGGCACTCGCTCCACGCGACTCATTCCCCTCCCCACAACAACACCTGGTCGCCTTCCTCGAGCCCCGACTCGACCGCGTAGGACTCGGCGTTACGTTCACCGAAGACAGGAAAGACCCGGCGTTTGCCGAACAGCGAACGGACCATCACGGCGGTGCCTGCGGGACCCGCGACCACCGCCTCCTGGGGCACCACCAGAACATCGGCGATGCGGCGGGTCTCGATTTCGCCACGGAAGCGCATGCCAGGGCGCATGCGCTCGGTGTCGGTCTCCTCCAGCTCAAGGAGCAGGCGCACCACTTTCCGCGGATCGCTCTGCGACTTGCGCTGCACGGTGCGGCGGATCTGCTGTACCGTCGCGCGGTACTGCCGGCCGGGATAAGCGTCGAGGCTCAGGGACACCCGCTGGCCAGCGGCCAGGCGCCCGGCGTCAGCCTCGGCGACCTCACCTTCGCCCAGCATACCCGCCAGGTCGGGGATCTGGAGCACCGTCTCGCCGCGCCAACAACTGTCGCCGACTTTCTTCTTGTTGCCCTGCCAGTCGGTCTTGTAGATCACCGTGCCGGTGCGTGGCGCCTTGACTGTCATCGCCGCGATCTGACTCTCGAGCTCCACCACTCGCGCCGCGGCCCGATCGCGCGACTCGGCGATCGCCGCGAGGTCGGCTGAGCGTCGCGTAGCCAGGTACTCCAGACCTCCTTGTGCATGCTCGACCTCGAAGGTGGCCAGGCGGTGGTCGAGTCGCGCCTGCTCGAGCGCACGGCGCGACGTCACCTGGTCGTGGGTCCCCAGCTTGAGCCGCGTCCGGCGCAGCCAGGCCTCGGTCTCCGCCAGCCGGAGAGCCTTGTTGCGACGCTCGATCTCGAGGTCGGTGGCGCGCTTTTCGAGCCGCTTGATCGACGAATCGCGGACCGCGATCTTCTCCTGCAGCTGCTGCCTGAGACGGGTGGTGTCGAAGCTCAGAGCTCGCTCGCCCTCGTTCACGGTGACGCCTTCGGGCGCCATGAAAGAGATCTTGAAGTCCCAGATCGAGCGCACCTGGGGCGGCCCCAGATCGGCGCTCGCGACCGCCTGCAACCTGCCTTCGACCTCGACGCCGATCACCAGGTCCCGCCGCTCGACCCGCGCCCAGGAGTCCGACGACAACGCATCGGCCATCATCGCCCGAGAGCGCCGGTTCGTCCGCCGCCGGGGGGTGCCGACGTC
>JAAAKL020001412.1:0-31131 GCA_010016065.2 Carybdea cf. marsupialis auct. non (Linnaeus, 1758)
TTGTTGTTTGTTGTTGTGATTTTGTTTTAATTTTTTTTATCTAAGCGTAATCAATTATGCCTGTAAAGAGATTAATGGGTTGTATAGATTGAATAGACAAATACATATTTGAAGTTTAAAAGGATATTATTATTATTATTATCATCATCATCATCATATTCCTAAAGCTTGATTAATGATGTCTTTTGTCAACATTATGTCATCACCGTAATTGTGACAGAAATATTGAGGGGGCTACAATTTGAAACTGATGAAATGTGAAAATGTCGCCCACCATGGTTGGGCGACGAAGAAAATGTTAAAAATCTGCTTCTCTGAGGCCCATTCTGACATAAATTAAAAGCTATTTTGATGGCAAAGTATTGAGAAAAGATGCTTTCACCCTAAATATTGGTGGGCTTCAGCCCCCTATCCCCCTGACAATTGCACCCTGTATGTCCACATAATGTAGCCATTACGACAATTGCAAGTACTTTTAACACATGTCAGGTGTATCAAGCAGCTTACTTAACTATATTCATGACGTAGTGAAAGATTCAAATGACTATATCAACACATGCATTATGACAGAGATTATGAAAAACTGTGTTTCATAATCTCTGATTATGGTCAAGAGTCAACCCAGTAGGCAACCATGACATGACAATGTCTGTTGTTGGCACCCCTCCTTCCCTACTTTCTATTCAAACGGAATAAAGTCAACGATCTCTTTTACTTCTTGCCTGTTTCATGAATTCAGGGTATCATAGTGGAGATACAGCCATGGCGTTTCACGGTCGTACATGATCCAATGGATATGATATATGATATTGGTAAGTTCCTTATGAAATTACAGATAGAGTGATCTGTAAATCGCCCGGAACTTCACTTGGAAAGGATTTGGCACTCTGTACTTTAATCCAAATATTTTCCAAACGGTTCATCCTCCCTATTGATACATAGTGATCCTTTCATCACAAGTATTCCCTTTCCAAATGCATCTAGTGTTCACCTAATTCCTTCAGATTAGTACATGGCAACACAATAAACATTGCACTTTGACATAACGTTTTAAAACAATGCGTCGAGTAAATCATAATGTGACGATCAATAATGTAGATATAAAAATTTGGGGAAATTACTGAACAGACGAGTTGTGTCTCTATCAGAATCCATGTCTGCACCTCACGGATTCCGTTGTTTTATTCCAACTGAGCTCTATCAACTAAATGAGTAACTCACCTTATTTCTTCAGTCAACACAATAGCTTCCAAACATTTTTTCTGAAGTTGCATATAAAATCTCATAGCAGGCACTTCCAGAAACTTATCAAAGAGGAAACTTACGGTATCGATGATAAATACCAAAATCAATTGAATAGGGAAATATCACGAGATCAATTTTCATGGTAACTTAGAACCCGTTGATATGGATTATCCAAATTAGCTATTGCACTTGAAATCTGATGTATTGGTGCTCAGAGCATGATCTGCTCTATTCCGTTACCTCTCTTTTTGGTTCCCTTATAAAACAATTCTTGCTGAAGTGAAATACAAAGGACGCAACACGTTTGTAGAGTTTTTCAATTCAAAAAGACGTTCTTTTGAGGTATGTAGCAAGTTAAGTCAGCTGTGTCACTTGAAGTTACATCTGTGGATGAGAATTGACTCAGCTTTAAGAAAATACTTTTGACCCCAGAACTTCACATACTTGCAAAATAAAACAAGTAAAAGGATTTTAAACCGAATTGGACCATACTTTAGCAAGTTGCATCATGATAACAAAATATGGATAGTCTTCGGGCACTTATCGTTTAGTAACGAGGAAGGCATCGGAGTGTACTGGTTTAATTGATGTTAGTATCGTTTGCAATACCAAAGTTCTTTCAGGTGCCTTGAGTGCTTATTCAAGGACTCTTTTCCTTTGGAGGACCACTAATTTAAGTAAGTTACAGATCCGAAGGGACTAGGTACAAAAAATTTGTCAAAATATTTGGATTTTTGGATTAATGCTCTCTGACAAAATTGAATGTAGGTGTTTTTTGGTAGTTATATATCCTTTAACGGATTCCCAGATCAATTTTAGGCTATCTGGATATTGCTGTGAGCATTGTGAATGATAAAACCGAGTTAAATTCCTTTATCTGCTTTAAATGGGACGGATAAAAATGCCAAAGTTACTAAACTCAGAGGGTTTTACTGCTTCAAAGTAACCAACGATATAGAAGAGTCACTTATTCATATTTGCTGGTGAAAATGTTCAAGATATTTACTACTTCATCCATACTATCTGCGACTTGAATTATGTATTAAAATATGTCGTACATTAAAACTTCTAACAGCGATCATGACACCTGACGAAATTCGAAATAACTACCATGTGGTATATTCCCATTTTGAAGCATTATCTTCGAATCTACTACTGAAATAGCAAAGGCACCTACAAGTGAAAACCGTCTCAGCACTTACTGATTTCAAAATGTTACTCAGTAGCAGCGATTACGAGGGTAACTAATAGGCAAAGCTGTTGACCCACCAGTCAACGAAAATTCACTTCGTGCTTAAATGTCATTATAAGTAAGAACCCCATTCGCAATACCAAACAGCTTAAGATAAGTGCTTTCCCAGTAGAAGGACGGTATTTTCGATAGCAACATGGATGAGGATGTACCAGATATTGAGTCTGGAAATCTAAACAGTAAATTGAGGCGCTTTAAGAATGAAAACAAAAAAGCTCTGCAGTTTACATCTTTACAGTATCCTGGACAACAGTGCTATTATTTGTTATAGCTCCTACCTTAGTTCAGCATTGATCCTTGCTTTGCATGGCCTTCGTCACTTTTCAGTCTTGTCTACCCATCTTCTCCATTGCTGATTTAAATGATGCCCAGTCAGAATAAGAGACAAGGTACCGTAGAGGCTTCTACCTAGCCATGAGACAAAGGATGAGCAATTCTCACCCACTTAACTACCAAGTAGAGAAGGCCAGTGGAAATATCACCAGGGGACCCTCGCTATCTTTCAAGTCTATTGAGTTCATTTTCTTTAGCCAATTTTGGCTACACAACTGTCATATCCCTTGTAGTTACATGGAGGATTCCTAGGCATGCTTAAGCCACAGCTGACTTTCGCTTAATCCGTTACTTTTCTTTGATGAACAAAAACAGTTTGTTTAGCTTTATCCTATTGTCCACTTCTATACGCCTGGCATTTCAGATATTTCCAAAAGCCTTTGTGAAGAACATATACATAGAGAAAGACTGATAAAACACCAAAACAGTACTTTATATGGTAGATCAGTTAGTCCTTTCGTTTTGGTAGGGATCAACAGTTTTCTAAAAGAGGATAAAAGAAGCCTAAACAAAATAGTGACAGATGATAACTCGGCAACCTTTCTTGTCCTAGTTTCATTCAATATGTCGCAAATAATGTCGTCTGGACTGCCAGATTTAATTGATTCCCTTATAGGGCATCGAATTTCCATACCGTGAAAATTTTGTCAAAGTTAGGGCAGGACAGGTTTGGTTCCAGTACAGAAGACTCTGATATGTTCATTAGTAGCCTCAAGTTTTACGGATTGTCAGAAGACGAATGGGATCTACTCTTATTTAGAGACGATTCTCGAGCCCCTAATTAACACAAATCAAAGATGTCGCAAGCCCAGTTGTCGAAAATGTACCGCAGTCTTCCCTGTAATAATGCTCATATGCAAAGAACGACTATCGCTTACAGCGTATGCTACTGCTGGGGTAAATACATCTGACGCCGAAGGATTTCTTTTGATGAAAAACATATTGCTGTTGTCATGGTTGCCGAATACTTCTGATCTCTAGACCTGACAAAGGTTTTGGTCTTCTTTTCACAGATCACAGTAATCAAAATCAACATGGCAGCAGTACTGGTAGACAGTACAAAATTTGATCTAGGTTGGTCCTTTCAAAAACTTAAACATTGACTTTGATTTAAAAACAACTGTTTATGTTTCTGCGTCAGATGGTGAAGAAGGAGAAGCTTCAACAAGATTTTGCTATAACGAAAATCAAATCCGGTGGATCGATCCAGCTGCGCGTGTAAGGTTTACCTAAACGTCATAAAGATGGAGTACCACTACGTCCTATTTTGTGTGTCGGGGTATGGCTATCAAAACGATTGGCTAAATTATTGGTGCCCGTCGTCCTAAGTAGTCCAGTAGCGCGCATTGCATGCTCCGACGAGCGAAAGAAACGTGAATTCTGTAACACATTATTCGGGCGTGGCATGTGGGGCTCGGTGACCGATCTCTGTGCTCTACAAAAAGGTTTCTACCTATGATTCAAATCCGGGAACCAGATATTAAAATTACGCTAAATAAATGGCAATACCATCAAACTGGTATTTTAGGGTACTTGTACGGTGTACGGTAGAGATTCTTACCGTACACCACAATGTACTTTATGTCAGAAAAATTGAAAATTTCGCTAAAAAGGTACAGCGTTTTCGTTAAACCACAGTCAGCTCTGCCAGGCGCGCCCTGGTATCCACAGCCTGTGTACATAAAAGGGTACTGAGAAAGGAATGAACTTCTCACTTCACTCTGCCTGTTGCTGGGTCTGAAACCCATTAGAATCTAACGCAAGTACTCATATTTAAAAAATATTCCAAATAAAGCTTTTTCATGTGATAGTAAAGTGTCTTGAAATACTCTTAACGCCTTCGAGCCTTGAAAAAGATTTCTATGGGCGTGAACATGCCCCTACCCTCCTCCCCATGCAGTATTTTGCACCACAAAAGTTGGCAAACCTGGTCTTAAAATTGCAGAACAACTCGCTTATGGATCGCCTGTTTAAGCACACCCATTTAACGAATTCACTGACGGCCATATTTGACAGCTTGTCGTAGTCTCGGTGGAGGTGACAAGGTTCAATTGCATGCAGACAAACACATTAAATTGAGTCCATTTTAACACGTTCATACATCTATCCCATATACTTGTCTACAAAGGTCTATACTGGTCTGAACAGTTTATTATCACACACAGGGAAACAATGTTAATAAATAATACAAGAAGTGCAATGTATGTAACAAATGGCATCGATACAATTTCAAACATAGACACCTCGAAAATCGATTGCGCTATTTAGAAACCGATTATCATAAAACATGAGTGATAAATTTAGTGATTTTGCTGTTGTTCAAGTTAAAAGTAGCTCAGCCAAGAAAAACAACCGACAGTTAAGGCTGAAAATGACACTGGAAATGTATTAAAAGCCACATCGTGCCAACAGATTCAAGACATAACAACCCCTGAATGACCTTTCAACACGGATTGTTGCAGTATTGTCGTTTCACGTGCCAACCACCGTACGTCTATCACCCATCAAGCAGATTTATCTTCCATTTGGAGACTAAAGAAAATAAATTTGATGCCAAAAAAAACACTCCTTCACTTTGGCATACAGACCAATCCATCGGCAACAGAATCCGATGTGAATTCGAAGTTAAAAGTTGACGCGTGTACGAAACTCGGGCAATCTGGTCTAGGGGCTGATGATGTGCTCCGACACTATGATTTTCGCAAAGAATTAAGGATAGCCCTTTGCCGTTAACGTTACTAACTGGTTTTGGGCTTTTGATTCCTACTTGATGCGTTTCTTATTACTTTTCCTAATTTAGAAAATGCAGATGGATTGATAAATTTCCGTTTGAATAGATACTAGAGAAATAGACAAATATGTCACTAACGGGATTCGAACCTGTGACCCTCTACACACTGAACAAGGTGACCCTCGTTGATAACAGCATCTATTTCTCTAGTCCTTACATTATACCCCAATACTCCATCGGAGGGCGTCGACATCCAGCTCTATGCAATTATAGTGACCAGCCTCTCTGCAGCAATGGACGTCACCATGGAAGCGTTGCCATCCGGCCCATCACATCGTCCACAACCCATTGAAATTGGAAAGTGTTTTTGAGAGGAAAGGATTTGAGTTCTTTAGTATCTACTCAAACTCACATTTGAAATCCTCTCTTCTCAAAAGCAGATACATTTCAGTGTAATATGTAATATTTAGTACTGCCATATCTTTACCTATACAACACTAGCAATGTTGACTTTGCTATAACGTTTAAAGGTGCAGACCCACTTGTCTAAGTTTTGACCGGCTGATTTCTTTCAACTTTCTATTTTACACTCTTCGTTCCCGCTCTATCGACAGTTTCCATTCGTTCTCTGCAACTCCTTTCCCTTTTACTGTCTCAACTTCTTCGAAAAAATCAGGCCTCGACTTAAATTACAGTTGATTCTTCACTTGGCACCCTTGTCATCCTCTACAGGATCTTTTCTTCGTTTTAAATACCGCTTTTTGTTATGCCGAGGTCTGGACCTTGACGTACTATATACCTTTCAACACGTCAATATGACGATGGTGGATGGAAAAATAAAAGCTTGGGTGTACGTTTGAAAAGATGAAATGTAACGTCTTACCAGCTACATGATAAATTGGAAAATTATACTAGGAATTTAGCAAATAAAGTGCATCTGTGCATCAAAAAGAGTACATCAATAACGTCCTTAAATTTAAACAACCAGCAATTCATTTATAATTAAGAACACGCTATTTTATTTAATCTAAGTTTAAATTCAGACACCGATAAGTGACATGTTCAGAATATTCCTTACACGTCTTGTTTGGAAATGATTGCTATTGCTTCCCACGGCCATTTGGATATCGACTAAACTTAATACTAAGATATCCACTGATGGTTTTTAGGATCACTTGGTGAGCTGACAATCCTAATGAATTATTCTCTCTTTTTACCTTCACCAAATATGACGCTACAATACACATACACGTATCAATGGAAATATAAACATTATTTATGGCGCCTGACGATCTACGACTAACTGAGTGATATCAGTGTTGGCGACAATTCCAGTCACTATGTTGAAATTATATGGATTCATGCACCAATGGGATGACGAAGGTGATCATGATAAGAATGAGAGCGACGATGGTGACGATGATGATCATGATGATAATGAAGACGACGGAAATGATGATAATGATAATAATGACGATGACAGTGATAGTGATGCTGCTGTCGCTGATGGTTGTCGTGTTGGTGGTTGCTGTGATGACGACGCTGACCTAATTAACAGAGTGATAATCATCTGTCATCTGTAATAAAGTTAAATTTTTCACTAATTAAGGCCGGGAGCAAGATATTTTTCGATGCCATAGATGCTAAAACATATGTAGACGACTACTAGTCTGCATCTGATAATGTCTAAACAAGTGTAATAATACAAAATGTGGTTTAAATAGTACAAAATGAAATTATTTGATCATTACCTATCTAAATACTCCAGCTCCAATGATAATGACACCAATGTTGGCCTCTTCAGATTTCACCCCTTCAGTCTATTTTAGTTATCATCATCTTGCCTGTTTAACATCAGTAAGCTTTAGCATGATTTAATTGACGGAAGCATACTTCTAAAGTTAAGTACCAAAAATAATATCTAAATTCGTTTGTGATGACGCAAAGTACGCTACTTTGTAAGCCGTGACAGTGTTTCAAAAAGGAATTCAATTTACTGCCCACTAAAGCATCCTTCTTTTTCTTTTATTACCATAAAAACTAAATAAACTTCAGCACTGAGCAACGACTACGCTATCAAATTTCCATTTATGTTCTGTCTCCCTGTATGGGGTCCAAACAAACATTTGTGGTATCTCCACCTTTCACCTTTTACCTCTTGAACCAGTTCGTTCGTCCGTACGTCCAGTCCATCCAGCGTGACAGGTTTCCTGTTCGAAGTTATACTTCAACCCTGTAGCAGCTGCCCTCAAATGGACGCTACTGAGTAGTACACGATGATAACGGGTTAAGCTCCGACAGTCAAGAAGTCAAAACAAAC
This sequence comes from Carybdea cf. marsupialis auct. non (Linnaeus, 1758), assembly GCA_010016065.2. Taxonomy (NCBI): domain Eukaryota; kingdom Metazoa; phylum Cnidaria; class Cubozoa; order Carybdeida; family Carybdeidae; genus Carybdea; species Carybdea cf. marsupialis auct. non (Linnaeus, 1758). The sequence continues at coordinate 7,882 of JAAAKL020001412.1, forward strand.
CTCGCAAACACGGACTGGCTTCGTCAGTTCATATTTGAGTATAGGCATCTGTTTACTGGAGCATTTACCACAGAGTAATCGTCCACAGTGACGACTGAGGAAAATAAAAAGGAAAAGAATAATATTAACTGATAACAATAACAACGAGAAAGTTAAGGCTTGCTGGTTAAGGCTTGTTGGTTAAGGCTTGTTGGTTAAGGCTTTGCTGGTTAAGGCTTGTTGGTTAAGGCTTGCTGGTTAAGGCTTGTTGGTTAAGGCTTGTTGGTTAAGGCTTGTTGGTTAAGGCTTGTTGGTTAAGGCTTGTTGGTTAAGGCTTGCTGGTTAAAGGCTTGTTGGTTAAGGATTGCAGGTTAAGGATTGTTGGTTAAAGCTTGCTGGTTAAGGCTTGCAGGTTAAGGATTGCTTTGTATGTTCTCAAGGAGATAAAATAGAAACTAAAAACGACGAAAGACAAAAAGGAAGCACGATGCAAAGCCCGTTAAAAAAGGATAAAACCTTTGATTACTCAAAGTTCATGGGGGAAACCCCATGATAATATGGGACACATGTTTAACTACCCATAGTTCAATTTGAGGGATCTCATTAAGTAGGTTCTCGTCGGGACTGCTGAAAGCTACCTGAAAAAGTAGTACAAGGTACCCTCCCCCTAAATCCCAGGGAAGTCAAAGGAGGCTAGAAAAGGTGAGGTACTACAGTGGACCAAGGCGCTGCATACAAAGCCCCGTGAACCCTGCAAATATAGGTTTGAATCCACTGGCTACATCGATCAGACTTCGTGACTCAGTCTCTTTTTTGAAATAGCCAGTGAATTTGTTCTCAATATTTCAGGTTTAGGAATGAGGTTCCCGGTGTTCACAATTATATACAGTATACTAATTCTTATCATGGACTGGGATTTCAGCCTTGATCTGAGGTGCCTTATTAGAAAAATTCCCTTCCATATAAATCCTTCCAAAAACCCAACAAAACTAGTGGATATATACATAACATACGAGACGTAACACGCTTTAATTGTTGTATGTATATACTACCTTCGAATGCAAGAAGGTGTATGCTTTATAGCTATGGTATACAAACGCGTGCCTGTCAATAACAGAAAAGATGAAAAGGTACGTAGGCAGTAGTATTAACCCATTTTTATTTTTCTTAAAGTTAGTAACACAGCCCACGGCAACTGATTATGTGACTGCTATCTTCGCATGTCCTGCCATCCATTCTCAATGATCAAATTAATAAGGACTAATAACTATAAGAAGCGAGAGAAATCTCTTACTTTCATTCCTATTTAATGAAATAACGTTACGTTGTTAAAACTAATTACAGCACTTTTCAAAATAATCAAAACGCACGTACCAATGATGCTTCCTTGTCGTCACATTGAATTTGGCTCCACATTCATGACAATGAGGGCCATCTGACCATCCCGGTTCTGAATTTAGTAAATCTACGAAAAATCCGGAAAGGGACGTCGCTTATAAATATTAATCTCATTTTATCGGACTGTACGGTTAATACCGAAGTATTATGAGGAAGGGGACAACAAGTTGCAGAGGTCATACTCATACGAAGCACCTAACTTTCTCCGCTGATTCTATAGTTGTGTTAGTAGATCTATAGAAACACGGGCTCTTTATATCGTCATATTGCGTGTATTCATTCCAATTAGGGGCGACCAATATATTCATCATTTAATACACTTACTAAAATTACCCGTTGTGAATTTATCAATACTCGGTTCCATGTGTTGTGAGCCAGGCATAGCCTGCCACAATTTGTGCTGGCTGAGATAAGCAGCCGCCAATACACCCTTCGTGACTAAGCGGCATTTCTGCGCATACATAACTATGCCACAGCTGTTCGGAGGATCTCTCGAGTAAACTGATGACCTTAGAGATTTATGCACAAAATATACACCGTTTCTTTAATCATCTAAATTTATACAAGATTCTTATGCCCTAAACCACAACTTTGCTAAAGACGAAGTTTAGCAATTTGTAACAAAATTCTGTCACTAACAAAGTTCTATTGGAATGAAAAAGAGAATGGTGCACACAATGCTTTCCTAATCAATATAAATGGTAAAATTATACAAAGTACAGTGCTACAGGTAAGACTATGCAATGTATTCCTTACTGCCGTTCATATGGCTATGTCAACATTAAATGATATTTTAATGCACCACTGGAACTCATAGTTGTTATGAATACATTTGTTCAAAAAGTTTGTTTATGGTAAAGAACAATAAAAGTGCTCGAAATAGCGAAAGCATTTTTGTACTCAAATGCATTTTTCGTTCGGCACTCCTCAGAGTAAAATATCGTCAGAATTGAACATGAAATGGAAGCAATGAAAATAATACCCAACTGCACTTTAAAAGTAGCCAATCTGGATTCTGACTTCCAGATTGGTGCTGATCTGTAGCGCAAATGTCGTAGATCTTAACAAATGACGTTACTAAGAAAGTACTGGCTCCCTATTTTAATACATGCCGTTACTAAGAAACTACTGGTTCCTTATCTTAACAAATGACGTTACTAAGAAAGTACTGGCTCCTTATCTTAACAAAAGACGTTACTAAGAAAGTACAGGCTCCCTACGTTACAACAAGACGTTACTAAGGAGGTACTAGCTCCCTCTTAAAATACGGTTTTGGCACTATAGGCAAGATCTGTGAATCTAAAAAACAGGCGTGTTCATTTGGGCCTGTGGGTTATTTTCGTCGCTTACTCCATTAATTACAGTAGACCAAAGAAATGCCAATAAAAACACTAGTTCGAGGAAAGGCATACTTTGTATATGATAATGATTCAACCAACTATTAAACAACCATGTCCTTCCTACAAGGATTCACTTGTAATACAATGCACATAAACCTGACACAAGCATCCGCCTTACAGAGATTTCTTCTCTATCGAGTGGCCTTCTGGGAGGCAGTTGACATTGCTTTGAAATCATTTAGAACAACATCCTATCTCTGCTCTCCCCAAATTTACTGCAGTCTTACGGATCATTGATACAAAGATTTAAGTTTCATTTAAATCATTTCAGTTGTTAAGTAAAGGGTCTTAGAACCTTATCTTCTATACCTAAATGTTGAATAATCATTTTCAAAGGCAAAGACGTCAATGAGCAGCAAAGCACAGCTGCAGCAATATCCGCATTTAATGTTAGACTCTTCAGTTTAGCGATTTTAGCGAATTTCGAGCAGTTGACCACAACATGGTCACTTACATCACTCGAAAAGAATCACGTATTTTTACAGCTAACGGGTTACTCGCATGCCAGTCATTAAAACATGATCAGTTCTTCTTTAAAATAGCCCCCCCCCCCCCCCCCCCCCTTTACTAAAAACAGGTACCTGCATCTTTATTCTACCTGAATGACATGAAGGGTTATGTCGAAATACAGAAGCATAAATTATGACTTGAAAAACTATCCGAAAACGTTTCTGCAAGCAAGACTATTGAATATAAACTGGAACATATTAAAGAAAGACTATTTCAAAGGAAGTAAGACGTTACTTACCCAGTAGCTTAAATAGCAGCTTTTTGGTTGGTACGGGGGCATTGAATATAGACATACCATTCTTGTTGATAGTTCCCAGTTTGGCCCCAGCGCGAAGTAAAGAGCAGCACAGTCCTACAGCTCCATTGCAATAAGCAAGAAACAAAGCTACGAGGAAAACAAGAAATGGTGAATTGCCTTTGCTAGGCTAATGGCATTACATTTCTAAGATTTTAATTTCCCAAATGAAGTACTTTCACATCAGAAACATTTGATGTTGTTCCATATTCAAGGGTCTGAGACATTTTGGTAGTGATGACACCTACTAGCAAGAAAGTCTAATAAGATAAGGGCAAGTAGAGTACCAACTGAAATGCTTTCCCTGTACCTCATATATATGAGTATTTAGCAGGGCGAAACAAATATGTATTAAATCTTCCTAATACCTAGACATTTAATGTTACACTTGAAAATGTACTTTTCTTCAACCAAATCATCACTCGACGAGACGTTTTCTATTTACCAGCTTATTGTGTACGCTGTTCTCAATTTTAGTTTACATTTAAGGGTCCTTTCTCTTGCCTCGGGGACGGCCTTATAAGTCCATATTTATTCTAGAAATAATCCTATGTAAACTGCAGTATTTTGTGCGGAGAGAACGTATTATAAAGTCGGGCTGTTCGATTACTGTTCTAAATCGAAGAAAATGATACCGAGGGCTTCGAGTAATCAACAAGCGTAATCACGTCTTTCCTGCGATGGTAAAAATGTAGCGTTACAGTATACGACATTTCCAAACAACCTGCCACTACAATCTTTGTTTTCTAAAGATAACAGTACAGACACAGTAGTGGCATAGTGGTAGAGTGTCAGACTCACAAGCAGAGGGTCGGGAGTTCCAACCTTCCCTGAGCTTGCCTGCCACGATCCCGAACGTACTGTGTTCTGTCTCTGCCCTCGTGAAGTAGGAAACTGTTTCGAGGGATAGGACAGGGGGGGAGGGGGGCTGCAAGAATCAATAGATTGTCATCCGAAGGGGAAAAGTAACCCCGTTTCTAGTGGTGGCTTCGGCTTTGAACAGGGCCAAAAAGAAAAGAAAAGACCCCCCCCCCCCCCCCCCCATTAAAGTTCTCTCACTGATAGTATAAGTTGGGGACGTGCCTTCTGGTTCTACTAATTATCTCAGCCTTTCGTATGTTACATAGAACCAGGACCGTAGAGAGAGGGTGTAGGCAGGGCTGGAGGTCCGCCAACCGCATAAATTTATTTTATGAGAAAACAGTCTTAGGCGCTTCGCTCAGAGACCTACTGGTGCCTGGTGCTATGAAATAGCCCGGGACTCGCGCTGCCTCTCGACGGCTTTGCTTAGAACAACACGGTATAATGACGCGACGTCCGGTTCAAATCCCTGCATTTATTGCAAGTTCTTACTTGCGAATATTTTTCGTAATTTTTTTCACCCTAAAAACATGTGTGCGTCAAATGTGTAGGTTATCAACCTGCTGATTTATATTTGTCTTTATTGTAAAAATAAACTATCTTTATAACCCTTTTCCAACCCTTTTCGGGCCTTAAATGAAAATGTTTACTATTGTAACCACAGCACTATACTTTCTGGTCAAATTCGCCCCAATAGAGAATATAGAAACACGAACAATGTTTTTTCGTCGTCACCTCAATTATAAAGTCTCCAAAGTTGCCGACACTACGCGTGTATTATATTTCTTACAGTTTTGAGGGAGTACACCTTTTCTTTTAGCGTGAACACATTCTGTAAGCACATCGAGACCCAGATTGTCAAGAAAATAAGACCAATTTCAGAACAACACCATGCAGGATGTAAGCAACCAAGAAAATAGATATTGACGATTGTCATCATTGCCATCTTGATCAGTCTACTGCAAAACTGATTGTAGCGAAGTTTGTTTTATCCCAGCACACTCTCACTCCCATTTGCTACGCTGGAAATGGACTTGTTTTTGACACCTTAGGTTCTTTATTTCTCGAATAATTTCCTTGTAGCCCTGTTCTTTCCTCGTTTGTTTTCACCGACTCAGTATAGATTTCGAGTATTTTTGAACAGATCCTGTTCATTTCTATCCTTTGTTTTTAAAAGATGTAAACTCAAACTGATCGGAACAATTCAAAACAGGAAGACTTTCCCGTCTCGAACCTCACTCAGCAGTCAGAGTTCAAAGGTTAAATAAATATGATGTTCAATTGGAGCTGAGAGCAAACAAACAAACCCTATTTGCTTATTTTCTGCAAAATATATTACATGTCTTACAATACAAAACCGGGTGTTTAAATAGATACTAGAGATATAGAAGAGTACGTTACCAACGGAATACAAAAAGCAGACAAGGCTGAAAAGGAGGAGAGGGCGAGCTATCACAATTTCAGTTGGGGCTGATTTCCATGGTTGTCTTTGTGTGGTGTCACCTGTAATACCTAAGATAAGAAGTAAAGTCTCAAGATACACCTTGTTTGAAGATTAATTGTACTCAAAACTCCGATAGGTGGAAAAACTTAAGTGTCCAGTCATTAAACTGCGTGGGAAGATTACTTGCGATTTAACCCAAAATTTAGTTGTAATAGAGATATAAGGAGTGTTTACTACCAGGGTGTCATAGCTCGGTTGGCATAGCAACATTCTGCAATGCAGAGGGAGACTGATGACGTGACACATCAAACGTTTTGGAGAAGGTACGGTTTGACTCCAGATATCTAAAGGCAACTCTGGAATTGGCTGTTTCCCAGCTACATGTAGTACATATAGTGTTTAAACTAGAGCCCTTTGAATCTCAAAAATCTTCCCTCAAAACTTTATTGATATTTTGCTAAAGAGATTTTAAACTTTAAGGCTATTGACATTCTTACTAATAGGGCAACATGAAAATTTTGTTTTCGTCCCATATTTCAAACATTTTCAAAATCGTGACGTCACACTTTCCCTCCGCATAGCATGGGGCCTGAGTTCTAGTTTGGGTTTGAAGTTTATATTTAATATGGATTTGTTGCTGATATACCGATTAAAATGCCACGAACAGAAGTTCAGTTGCAGGCTAATATTGCGTCACTTTATTTTATTATAAAAGCATTGCAGTCTGCTGTAGTCAGCAGAGGCGTGCTTTTTGCTCGAAGAACTAGTGAATATGCCCGTGCTAACGTTTCTCTATACCCCTTTTAACCTTCTATCAATAACAAATTTCGAAAGCCCTCACCTCTTCCAATTCCTCTATCGTTAAGAAACCAAGAATATACGTATATGAGATCAAGGTCATTTGAGTCTTTATCTTGTTTCGTTTGCAGGTTTACGCCGGAATCTCCAAGGTGGCTTCGAATTCACGGCGAAGAGGACAAGGCATTTAAGGAACTTCAAAGAGCAGCCAGGATCAATAAGAAAGAAATCCCAGATGACGTGAGGTTAATGCCAGTAAAGGAAGACACCAAATCCAAAAAGCCATCCCCGATAATGATATTCAGACCCAGGAAAATGATGCTGAAGAGTTTAAATCTAGCCTTTGCCTTGTAAGTAAAAGTTTAAATTTGATTTGATCGGTTGCATTAATCGTTATCATACTCACATACTTTGATCCTAGAGGTCAGAGAAAGGTTTTTGATAATTCTTTCATTGGTGGGGGGTGGGGTGGGGGCTATGCGCCTGGGTTCCTTTCCAGAGCCGAAAATGTAACATAAGTCGTGTCAGTTCTCGTTGGTATAATCGGAGGACATTGTTATGGGCAAACCTACCCGGACTTTTAATTGGTATCGTGGTAATGAGAAACTGTTACCTGGTAGCTATCCCTCTGTTTGCGTGACCATTCCTGGTTCGCAGTCCACTAATATATGGGAGAAGCAATTGCTGGTGCCCCGGTTTTTGGTTTAATTGTCTAAGTATTTAGTTATGTAATAGAGATAATGAGGTGGCGTGTTTGTTTTAACGACTTTGGTTTTATTTATCTTTTGGTTTTAGGGCGGTCAATGCAATGGTCTATTATGGTGTTTCCTTAGCTGTTGACGACCTGGGAGGAGACATGCATCGTGATTACATTCTGTCAAGTTTAGTAGAATTCCCAGCGCTGTTAGGATCTATATTGTGCCCCATGAGGTATGTTTTTGTATCGCTAGATAGCAAATGCACCACTTATTGGCTAATGAAAAATTCAAATGTATAGCTATTCCCACTTAATTTGTAAATTTTTGTTGTAATTGCAAAGTTTCTTGAAGAGGTCAGGGCGCCAAAAAGGTGAACATTAAGTATGCACAAGATGCAATGAATTATTAAGCTTTTAATCGTGTCTTATTTGAGGTAAGAAATGAAGAATTTTTGTTATGTTGTGTTGTGTTATGCGTATCTAGACTATGGATTGGCCTACTTTTCTTACATCCACAACACACATAGAAAAATGCCGTTGAGTAATTTTTAGAACATGGATACGCCTTCACCTCTACTCATTTCATCGGGCAAACCTTGTAGGGAACGGTGTACCAGGAGAGTCACGTAAATAGTTTAGTAGAAAGGGAGATGTAAAAACTAATTAGTAGTGAAAACATTTTAACTTCAATGAATACCAAATTTCTGTGAGTTTGAAGACATCTTTTCTAAAAGGACAGAATTTAGGAGATGCCTAAACCCCCTAACTACTGCTCCCTTGGATGAGTTCTGTAACACAGAGGAATCAGAGTCCCCTTTTTATTCCAGCATTGCCAATCCTATGACAATAGAACTTAACTGCCTCGTAGGCAATTTACAGACATAATTTTTGTCGTGATAAAGTTTTGGCTGGTGTCGGCACTTTTGTAATGTCTACATTTGACAAAATTCGGTTCAAATAGCTTGGTTATGGTACAGAAATTTTACCCAGCGAAACTTATACCGAGCTGCGTTTTGACTGCCTGATTTTTGACTATTTGATTATTGCAAAATTCTGATGAAAACATAAATCCTTCCTTTTTTGACTATTTCCAGAACGGTTAGATAAGAGTCAGATCTGGACTGACCTAGATTCGTTCCTTCCGTTTTTTATAAGTTCTAAAGAGTTTGTTCTCGGAGGAGTGTCACATGATGAAAACTATCAAGTATAAAAGTGGTTTCACTGTTTTATGCATTGCATCAAATTTCAGTTCGTTCCTGGTGTTAGAAATAATGCGGAAAGTTTTTGAAAGCATGCGATATCTCTGCATTATTTGTTGTTTAACTTTTTCATGTTGATGTTCATTAATAGAAGTGATTACTATAGAGAGTTTTTGTTAGTCATTTTAGCCTTTATGGTGACATCTGATTATTTAGAAAGCAGTTATTAATGATAAAACATACGTTTAACTACAATAAAAGCTAGCCTCGTTTCTGGTTGATTTGGAAGTTTTGAATGCTTGGATTGACTATCAAAATACCGATATGGGATGACAAACCGATTTTACCTTAGCTTTTAAGGGTGGAAATGGTTAGAAGTTTTGGGTGGGCCGATAAAACCCCTCTCCCTGAGAAGATTAAGGTGGCGGTGCTAAGTTTGAAGTTAAAATTTTGTTGGCGGCACTTAACCGATGACGATGTATATTCAAGGGCTAGTGCGAATTTTAATAGAATTGAAAAACTGTTTTTACACAGTCGAGTTCATAGGCGCAAAAATGAATGCTCTTATCTTCCGCGTATAAATATATCATATCTCATCACTATTAATAGTGAATTAATAGACTGTGCTTGTGTTATCATTTTATCGGCTTATGTTCATTGGTTGCAAGTTGCTCATTTGACTTTTGAATGCGAGGCTTGTACTCGGTGCATTAAGTTCTATTTTAAAGCGAAGCTTGTTAACAAGCAGTATTGCTATATTATCCATGCGATGCTATTAAGTTTATGTCAAATTCAAGCCTAAAAGCTTATCTCTAAGAGGTGATCTATTGAACCCTTCCTCGGCGATCACACGCTGCGCGCCAGCTCTTAGTTCGCCACTTGCAATCGCTGAGCTCATTTTCTAGCTTTCCAGCGCTAAAATTCAAGTCAATAAACCAACCAAGTAGGCAGGATGGAAACTCGTGTAATCTTGTGGTACTTTTTAAGGCAGAAAAACCCCAGAGAAACACATTGCCCGAGGATTTATTCTGGGAGAGAACATTCCTGGGTACTTTCTTGTATTTGTTGACTGAAGATTGCTTAATTATGGCATGAAAGGTATTCGTTTGTAATTCATCATCTCCTAAGGCAAATATTCGGAGGGCGTTGTTATTGTATGTGCTTAAAATGGAGATAAGTCGTAAGTGTTTCTGGTTTGTTGCGCACTTATCGAACAAAAACTCGGCAACCGTGGATTGTTTTCCGTGGAACCGTGGATCACTAGTAGAAAATCGCCCAATTGATGGTTTGCAGCCCAATTTGGCAACACCTTTTGTACGTCTTTTTATAGTAAGACAGCGAAGCAAATTGATGTTTGCAAATTTCCTAATGGATGCTTTCGCTGAGCAGTTTCTTAAACTTATCTCTCCTCTGCAATCTAACCTGGAATTTCTTTACTGTATTGGCAAAGATGTAATTTATTCCTTTTGTGCAAGATGACCGAGTTAGGGTACGTTACATTTCGGACATGTTAGACACCGATGTTGCTTTTATAAGAATCTTTTTCATAAAAATTACCTGGGTAAATAAGGAGAATGGTTATAAAAAGAACGACTTTAGTATCATTCTGGGGTTCACCCGTTACCCTTTGTTTAGAATTTGGGGCTGTAAGTTTCCAGTCTTGTGCACAGATATGAGCAACAGTCCAAATCGTGGGAGTCACCCTATTAATATGGTCGCAAAGTCCCTTGAGGCTGCTGACCTCCTGACCGAGAATAGGGTAGTTTATTTTCAGCGTAATGACATCACGTATCTCAATCCTACATGTGAGTACAATTAAGTTTGCGGCAACTGAGATCCTACCTATTAAACAAGCAAGGTTTTTTTCATATATTCAGGTACGAATGCTTAACCTGAGGCTGATGTGGGTAGAATCCTTAAGAAGCATGAGGTTCATAAACAAGTTACTTGATTCTCAGATGAAACTCGATCGGATTCGTCAACAGTTGAATTGGGTGATTAAACAAACACTAACATCAAATCCAAAGGTCCTTCATCTTAAACTAAGTTAAAACCAAAAGGCAACGTCAGACAGTATGGTTGTGTAAGCTGTGGGTACCACACTCCTGTGTTGCGCAATGTTGTAACCGTGTTTTAAATCACTTGAAAACTTCGCTAGGCAGTGCTACCGCCCAAGCTGCCCTTAAATGACCTTTCCCCTATCCCCTTTCCCCTTTAACCGTATTCCTCTTTCACCTTATTCCCCTTTCACCGTATTCCCCTTTCACCGTATTCCCCTTTAACCGTATTCATGCACTGTATTCAACTCAATGTGGCTAACATACTGCAAGCTTTAGCTATTTATGGTCATTAAACGTACGTTTAAAACCTGTCAAGTTGCAGCTAACCGCAAGTGTGCTAGGTACCAAAAACCAGGATTGTGGTTCTAGCTAAAAATTTGATCAAAATTAACAATTTACTTATGTGAAATCTCTCCTTTCATTATTCTTTGAATAAGTAACATTTTGAGCGCCGAGGAAAGCTCAAATTTGCTCTAAACTTTTCAAGTGTAAGGTACATGTGTTGCAACTGAAATTGTAAGGAGTTAACCACCTTACTTTAAGTACTATAATTATGCAACTGTCTAAGAATTGCTAAGTGATAATAGGCGGAAAATCACCGCTCTAGACCAATCAGGCGCATGCCTCATCAGCCCTTGATCGGACAGGCAGTAGCTTTGAAGGCCGCTGTCAACTAGTGAAGTTGGTTGGACTGGCACAGATCTTGCAGCAGGGGCCCCTCAAACCCTAGTGTGGTTTTACATGAATGCACACGAATTGACATTGGAGAGTTTTCTCCTTACTTAATGCCCCTCTTCGTTTCATTTTGGGCCTATGAATTGTTTTTGCTAGTCACGCAGGCTCTACATTTATTTGTAAATAAGGGGAAGGGGGGTGTCAGGCTGTAGGTATGGTGTTGCTCTCGTTAGCTATCGCACTGATGCCTCGCCGTATTCATGAACAATTATGGTACGCTTCAAAGGAGAGATGAAATCGAGAGTTGTTAATGTTTGACATCTAGCCATTTATGAGCAATGCGTTCTGTCATTAAGAGAATCCATGCGGTTATATAAGCAATAATCAAGTCACCACCCACTGTGAAACTGAACAGTAAACATTTACTTTGTAAAACCCGAATTAACCCACAGTAGGTTTTACCAATGATACTGACAGTTCAGGGATTTTTATGCGCAGTAGGATGGCGAAGTTTAAAATTTGATCCGTCCATAGAAATCTGATTTCAGGATGAAATGACTCATAATATATATGTTAGAAATTGAGGAAGATCAGCTGCAGTGACGAAGTATGGCGTCATTGCTGGGGCTTTAGGTACTTGTATGTGATGTCATCATTAGTAATGCAGAGAAGGCTTGCAGTCCGTAGTTTCACTTACCGATTAAGCTTATTTTAGTGTTTTTGGAAAGTAGCAGGGTTGTTAACGAGTCGTTTAGTTTTTAGGCTTCATTTTTACATTGGGGAAGGACCGATACCAATACTATCTGTGTTCGGTATCGGATGCTATCAGTCAGTTTCCAGACTCGGCGTTTTGGGTGGAAATGGAAATGAAGACTTTCTCAAATATTAAACTCATCTGTTATCAAGATATTACTATAAACAAACGTGCGAGATCGACATAGTAGTTTAGTATCCTCATCACTCTTCAGTTTTCTTTTGCATTTAAATACATCTCTACCCCAAACTTCAGTAGAACAATGAAAATGTAAGATAGTTTTAAAAAGTGTAAAATAATTTACTTTCAGTTACTTAGAATAATATTAAAAAACATGAAAATTACTGATACTTATCAGTTCTTAGAGACGAGGACGTCAGGCAGAGAGTACTTTGTTGTCTTGTACTCGTGCATGAAACCGTAAGACTGCCCGGTCACCATTTATTAAATTCCCCAAGAAAGAACTGAAACAGAATCCACCTTTTAGCATATGGTGCGAAACTCTCACATAGGTATTGACCAGATGAAACATATTAAAACTTAGTAAGTAATTAGGGTGAAATATTCTATTAAAGGAGTCTGGATTCCCGTTACCCCTACTCCCTTTCTCGGGGTTAGGCCTTTCTCAGCCTTGTCTCCTTTTTCTCGGTACTTTTGTGAAAGTCCGTAACTCTTTAGTTTTCTAGTTTTCTTCTGTTTTCTGTACATTTCGTGTCCTCAGGGTCATGTAATGCTATTTTGAAAGAGCCCTGCATTTCTCTTTTGCTAGTGAGGAAGCCCATATGTTACCCATAGAGGGCCAAAAAAAGATTCCTTTAGCTTAAAATATCTTCTAAAAACTTACTCGAAAATTCTACTTGTGAAAATTGCCGGCAAGCATTTCTGAACTTACAAAATTTGGCATACATAGGTATGGAGGAACATTTTTTGAACCAACTGCAAGTACGTGGTTGTTCCTGCCATAGATTAGCTTGCCATCCTAACAGTGAATTGAATCTTGTTGAAACAATTTAGCGCTCTGCTTATGCTACTGGGTGCATAAAGCTTTTGAAGATACATGAACTTAGAATTTTGTGATGTTCTCGAGCAAGTATTGGATAAACACAACTTTTGTTGTGTTTTTTTTGTTGTTGCTAAAATCTCGATAGTGTACTTGATTGTGAGGTTTGAAGTCTTTTTGGCGTGCAATTGGGTGACAAATTCTTGTTTTTCCTACTTCAGTGGTTCTACTTCAAAACTCTACTTACTTATGCCATCTTGGAGCATCACCTTTTTCGGCTCTCAGCCCTTTTACCTTCATGTTTGAGACTCGTGGTCCATAACCTATTCAGTCAACCTACTTTATAAGTTGGTCTTCCGTTTTGAAGCTGTATTCAAGGGACTGCGCCTTACAGGCTGGCGTCGACACCACCATACAGCATACACTTGTTTATTGTATTTTATAAGACAAGGGACTTGTTATTTTAGTATATTATTGTTACAATAAACAAAACGAAAGCCATCTTTGTCGTAGTTATTACTATCGGGTGCCCTTCCTTACTTTTTAGACTCAAAATACAGTTTCTTTCTATCTTAGCACCCCCTGTATTTTTAACTTTATAGAAGGACGTGAAAGCTGATGTCATTCATATGCTATCCAATCTTGATGACCTTTTACGTACTGTACGCTCTTCTGCAAAGACGGTCGTTGGTGTCCCGGGCGCAGCTACCATATCCATTTTTATGGCAATAGGATCTTGCGTTTATTTCAGATTACAAAAATGTACCGCAAAGTACACCCTCGCGCTTCTAGTTGCCGGTACGTTTGTTGCTGTTTTTTAAGAGGAAATAAAGATTAGGGTTTACTTTTTCTGATTTACTTCTCTCGTTGTCGTCGGTTCGAATATCCTGTACAGGGTAACAACAGTAATGCCATAGTCAATACTTGACAGGTTTGATCAAGCTTCGTTTGATGTTAGCAAGATAGCTGTTTTATTCCTTTTAGCATTAAGACTGCTTAAGAATCGTAGTGCAGTTTTTTTATTATTGTCACTTATTACTTCCATCTTCTTGTTTTCAGTCGCGAGACATTTCTGTAGCCTTTCAAACGATACACAAAGACAATACCCTTATGACACCATTTCATATCCCTGTTTGTCAACTCTTGCTTTCAACCCCGAATTATCGTCCATTGTTTTCAACTCCGATTCTAAATTTGCTTTGAACAAATTCATCTTCCGTTGTTGAGCCCATCACGAAAAAGAAGTCGACTCTGGTGATAATAGAGAATGACATTCCTTGAGCATCATACTTTATACTATATACTCTTATTTACAGGTAGAATTGGATGACCAAACAAATAATTGTGCGAGTTTTAAAGTACACAATGCATTGCTCTGTATAGTAAGCAGATATATATAGAGAGAGCAAATAAAGTAACTTAGTGTCATTAAGAACGTTCTTCGGAAGGGAAGCTCACCAGGCGATGGCGATTATTTTTCCACAAAAATAGAAGGGTTTTTAATCCATAAGTTATTTTCAGTATTCGCTAGTAGAGACAAACCAATGGCCATAAGGGTATTTAACTGCTTATTTCACTTTCAGCATTCATTCCATGTTGTGAGGTCAAAATTTAACCACCCCCCCCACCCCCTCCACCCTACAATATATAAATAAATAAAATAATGTGACGAGTGTTCACTCCTGACCGGCGAGTGGGCGCTTTTGCAGGCTATTGTTTTCATTCTAGCGTTCTTCTTGCTCTGCCAGGCGAATTAGCTGGAACGATAGAGAAATCTCAAGGATCGTAAACATAATTGCGACCTGTTACGTATTAGGAACTACTTAACTCGTGCTGGCTTTGATTGATTTGTTTGCGGTGTACGCAAAGGACGTAAGACAGTCATAGACATGATGGGAAATGGCCTCACGGTAGTGCATATTAACGAAACCAGACATCCTTACCATATCCAACTTAACCAGAAAGCGTTAGATTCAGCTCTATTAGCACCTGTTTGATTGTTGCACTGATTTTTTCTTCATTGTGTTAAACAGCATCCTGCAACTTAGAGCCTAATCGAATACCAAACAAAAGAACTCTCATAATTATGATCATCATCAATTTTTGAATTACATATGGTATCTTCTTATATACCTATTGATCATAACTTCTACAACATTCCTTTATTTATGTATTTTTTACCGTTGATATGTGTAATTAGCAGCAACTGCTTCATAAAGGCAATTTTTTCTCCGAAGGTTTGGCCGAAAGAAATCAGTTATAATTCCTCAGCTGCTGGCATCGTTCTTCTGCATAGGAGTTTCAGCTATACCATATGAAGGGCATTACGAATGTGAGTATCGAGACAGGCCATTTTAGTTTTTCTAACTATAATAACATCAGTTTATTAGTGTTTTTATTTGTGATGGGATGAGTTTTCAAACGAAGTGTCTTGCATTCAATGATTTATGTCCACTTAGTTTTCCGCCTTCCCCCTAGGTAAGCTAGCTGACCACTTGACATGCTTTTAATTTGTAGCTGTGTCGATATAGAGGGAACAGAGGTATACACTGTTGGTGTATTAATGCCACAAGGAAGAGATTTTTTTTCTCTGTGTTGTTAAGTCTCCCGTTTATCGCTTGGGTTATTGCCTGGGTTATTGCCTCTTTCTGTTGTTTCTTTTCCTATTATTGCCTCTCCCAGTCATTGTCTGTATCATTGTCATCCCCTGTTTATGCCTGTGTTGTTGTATGGCCAAGTAATTGCCAGTGTTATTGCCTAGCAGTGTTATTGCCTGTATGTTATTGCCCCCCCGTTATTACCCTGTATTATTACTTCTTGTTATTGCTCGTGTTGTTATCTTGCCCTTGTTGCCTGTGTTGTTACCTGTGTGTTATTCCCCCTGTTAGTGTTTGTTTCTCTTTACTATTTGTCTGAACGTGACGAGTGGAAGATTGGAAGCTTTATTTTCAGGGTGGAGCAAAGCAAAATCGATTTCTTTTTTCTTACTTTGTTCTTTAAAAAAATATAAAATCTTATGTTACGACTAGGCACTATTTCACGAGGACCTACATTGGGATGGCAAAAACTTGCACAGGCCTTTTCACCGCTCCATTTACTTGCATGAACAGAATCCTTAAAGGTTTTTTGCTCTTTCAGGACGAATATCAGTTTTTCTCATGGGGTTACCGTCTCTTTCTTTTGTATTGTAGATTTGAAGCCAGTCCGAATTTGTTTCGGTTTAATTGGAAAGTGCATGGTTACAATATCATTTTATGCGCTCTACACATGGGCTGTCGAACTATACCCCACACAAATTCGGTATGTGCTTCATCAATTTTAGTGGAAATGATAGCAGTTTCCTAAACAATATTATCCGTGGAAATAGTGATGTATTACTGTGAAGATCCATGGTTTTTTGAAGATGTATTTCTCAACATTTTGGTAGTAATGCGTGCCCTATTAGTACGTGCCATATTGGCACGTGGATTAGCTTGAAAGGAACATAGAGAGTGCGTTATGAATGAAATGGTGCCAAATGGAATTACTTGTATTAGAAAGGTTCCCGATTGGAGGGAGTGGAGAAATTGCTTGGTGAATATTGGGACGTCGGGTTAGAGGCGTTCAAGGGAAATGAGAGTCTTCTTCAAGAGTATTTACACGTATTCACGTATTTATGGTCAGTTTTTATTCCAATGTTGACACGTCAGTCATTGACACTAATATTTCGTATTTCAACGTTCGCATTTAAAGGCAGCTCGAGACAGCTTTATACGAGGACGGATCCAAATCGATCTATTACCAAATTGAGAACGATAACGGCTTGCGTTTTTATGGGAACGGAACTGTTCCGATTTGGATACGCTACTGCATCGAGACAGAATGGGTCCGTTTCAATTTCAAGCTCTTATAAACGCAAGGAACGGAACCAATATGTTACGATATGAACAAGAGGCCGTAAGATGCTAATGAGAGGCTATTAGATTGTGGTAGACTGGCGCAAATACAGTTCTTTCCACTGATCTCTAAAAAATACTGGATCGAGCATCTTTCGTTTCAAAGTGAGGTCAGTCGATGGACGCCATTTCAGTCCCCATCACAGAAAGCTTACAAACAATCTTACGCAACATGGCGGACTTTCCCGCGCTATTTTAACTAATGAGGGCCAGTATTCGTGACTACACTTTTTCGTAGTTGGAAACAATAGAAAGCTCGATCCAGTCTTTTTTAGAGATCAGTGGTTCAGCCCCAGTCCACAAAGTAGATGGTGTGACCATCAAGACAACAATAAACATAAAAGTGAATTTTTTTTATCTTTGGTGGCAAAATTTTTAAGAGCCAAGAAGGGAGAATACCGAACCTAGGATGATTTGATATTTGAGAATAAAACATAGCTCAGTCTCATCAGTAAAATGCTATGATAATATTCTCTCAATGCGGAGGAAAATTGTGCCGTCCCGATTTTGAAAATGTTTGAATTTTGGGAAAGAACCTCAATTTTCAGGTTGCCCTATTAGCAACAACGTCAATGGCCAAAATTTAGAGTGTTGCCTTTTCCCATCACCGAGATATCAGA
This sequence comes from Carybdea cf. marsupialis auct. non (Linnaeus, 1758), assembly GCA_010016065.2. NCBI lineage: Eukaryota > Metazoa > Cnidaria > Cubozoa > Carybdeida > Carybdeidae > Carybdea > Carybdea cf. marsupialis auct. non (Linnaeus, 1758). The sequence continues at coordinate 25,507 of JAAAKL020001412.1, forward strand.
TTTCAAAGTTCTAAGTCTCTCTAACAAAACCTTATTATCTGATGCTGGATCCTAAGCTGAGGATCCAAGGAATTTTAACAGAGTCTTGACCAGAGTCTTTTGAAATTCAAATGCCTCTACTTTTAACACTATATACACTATAGGTCTGCCATTTTGGGAAGCAGGCTATTCCAGGGTTGCCTTTCGATATCCGGAGTCAAACCTTACTATTCCAACATTATTGATTTTGACGTCAACACTTTCCCTCCTTATGAACATGAGTCCAGTTTAATCTGTTCTAAAGAAGAGGCTATATTTCTTTTGTCTTGACCACTCCATATACAGCATATGTTCTAAGGGACTTTTTCCATTTCCATTTAACTATTTTTTATAAATATGTTCATGTTCAAAATATTTTTTAAAAAATATTGGAACTTGAGAAGAGTTATAGCAATCCTATACAGGATGGTTTATATTAAGAACTGGGGTATACATCACAATTGGAACAGATGACAGGAAATCTTTCAAAGTTAAGCATCCATGTATAAATGTTCCATGTTATTGTTGCTATTTTATACTATACTCTTCTGTTGCCACTAAATTAAGCTTAGAACATGCTTTCCTTTTCATGATAATAACTCATTAGTCCAAATGGTTATCGCCTATTTTCTTCTCACCCTTTCTTTTCCATATTATTTTATTCTGTTCCCAAAATTGTTAATTTACACTCTATGAATTCTCTAAAACAGTTTCTCAATTTATGCTTTTTGGCAACGAAAATGAAACTTTCAGATCACGTTTTAGAAAGGACAGCTTGTTCAGGGTAAATACTTCCTCATCATTTATCAGTCTGTACAGCAAATAAATTAGAATATTGCCCTTTTCGTGCAAGACCATGATTTACATCGACTGATGTCTGCGGTAAGTCTTCATTGCCCAGCGCCATTTGTGTTGTTGTTATGGAAACCATGCTTGGTGTACACTTTGGAATTGTGGTATTGCATTGTTTAATGATTAATAAATGACAGCCACAGCCACAGCCACAGCAAGACAACATTCAACATTTAGTTGCCATACCAACATAGCAACCATTGCTAACGGACAGCAAACAGAACAAAGGAGGTGGATTAGGGAAATACTTTGGACGGGCCTTTCTTTTTCATGAGAATCTATAATTCCAATAATTTATACTGGTTAACCATTAAGACAGCTGAATGCTAAAAGGAGCGTTGAATTTTCTTTATTGTGTTTTCTTACCACTTATGAAAACATCAAATGAACCATGGTTTTTACATTACTGCCACTATTTCTGGTGCTATTACTACTGCTGTTTACACTCCTGAATTTGATGGTATGTCAATTTTGATTGTAGCTCTCGCCTATTCCAAGTTGAGTCTCTTCAGACGCAAGTATATGCAGGTGCATTTTGCCTGCTTTTGATTTACAAATGAGTTGATGAACGTGGCCACAACATTTGATGTTGTACACACAGGTTAAATTCAGTTTCAAACGCACTCTGCATTGTGGTTAAGAAATTGGACCAGCTGACTCCTAAACGAAGGGCTTATGAGATTCGGCAAATTCGAGTTCTGATCCTTTCATAATATCCTTGAGCAAAATAAGAACTTCTCTTGCTTCAGCAGTCCAGGGTGTAAAATGGACGTCAGGCTATTAGGGCAGAGAAACGTAATCTCCGTGTTTGGCTGGTATACGTCTACGCGCCCCTGGGGGTGGGGTAGGACAAAAAAGATTTGAGCTGAGGGTTAAATATCATTTGCAAAGTGCCTTTAAATGCACCTGGCACCGAAATGGCACAACTTAACGGCAGTGTGCTTACCATCTGTGACGGATCAAAGTTTACTATTGGTTGGATACCATAGTTGACAAATTTATCGCATTTTCCCCGAACGTAGAATTTCAAAGCATAGTCACTTCTATATACACAAACTTTTATAAAGATACTAATGAAGCATAGTTGTTTCACTTTTCCCAAGTGAGAAAATGTCACCTACGCTACTAAACCGTCTAGTTTTTCGAGAATTCTTCAGGTGAGGGAAAAGGTAATACAACTACTGAAATGTACAGAACTACAAATACTATCAAATAAACTGGATTTCTTGAAATTGACTACTTGCTCTCGGCACCCTGACTTTAAACTTACAATAACTGTCCGTCTTTACAAAACATAGATTGGACTATTTTCCACTTTGCGACACAATTATAAAAAAATTATGAAAATGAGTACGGGTTCTCTGCTAGATAATCCACTCCTACCAGAGGCACCAACAGCTTTTCAGTAAATGACAACTAAACTGACTGATAACAGAAAAGGATACTTCAGGATAACGCATCAGAAAGCAAAGTAATGCAAGTCTTTGCACTTTAATGAACAATGCGAGACGCAAAGTCAATAAGAAACGATACAAATGCTGAGCAACAGGCCAGCCTGAATATGTTTTGCTCAACAAACAAACAAAAAAAGACAAAACTAGTAAAAAGAGAGGAAAAGGATAAAAAGGGACGTGTTAAAACAACAATGATTTCAGAGATATATTTAGTTCTAAATACTATTAACACTAATTTGGTTTTTTAAAGGTAGATATTCAACAAGCAAAAATTAAGGGACAAATGAGACTGCGAAAGATAACGGCACGTAAACCTACCGGTCCTCCTAAGTCAGAGGAAGATGCCTCTACATTTACTTCCCTTCGCATTATTGTTACCATGTAGAGAGCTGCTACGGGTATCAAACCAAGAATTTTACATACAGCAGCTGAATTTAAACGTATGATTGCTTTCCAGTCCAACAAAACCAGTATTCCTATGAAGACGAAGCCAGAACATAACGCGTCAAGATCCAAGCTGCAATATTTGTTTTCATTTCTGTTGCAAATGTGCAAAGTTACAATGAAATAACCTGTTACCGAGAAGTCTGTATTTAAAGTACATTTGTAATGCAAGAATTCTAGCGAACATTATACTTACTTCATATAAAAATAAGGATCTAACATAGGTATAGTTGTTAATGAATAAATAATAGGTCTTTCGCATCAATAAACATAATAATAGTAATAATTAAACATTTCAAAAGCTCATCAATTTGGAAATAGTAACTTGTTTTTCTTGCAAGTTAGGAGTACGCGTAAATTGTCTTAAACGTGTTATCAGTCAATTTTTTCTTCGGGGTCCCTCGCTAGGCTATGTCTACACATGAAGAGTAATGCACAAAGGCGAATGCAAAGAGGTCGAGTCTGAGTACAAAAACTGATTCCTTTTAAGAGAAAACATATTTATTTTCACACTGCATGCTTTTTAAAGTGCGTTGACGTGGAGTGCTCAGAAATGGATATCATAGAACAGAAACTGCTCGTTTTCCCAACCTCTTGGCTTATCATTCTTCTGTAAACAAGGCATTTGCGAGCTGGTGCAGCCAAGGCGTATTTTAGCTCACTAACATAGCACAACGCCAAGTGGAATTGAACCAAACCCTCCAGTTGAAAACCTAAATATGTGAAGCCTCTGGTAGTGCTTCTATACAGTTTACCTCATTTAAAGCTAATTGTCATTTGAAGATCTTTCAGGTTCCTTAAAAAGAAACTCCTTCATAGTGTAAGTCGACACAATTTACGAATTTATGAATTCATAGCGTGGACACTGAAGAGAAAGCTTGAAAACAAACTCGATGACTCAACACTATACTTCGTGTATCATTGACTAATACGTTGAAAGAGTAACCTACAAGGACTGAGCTCTACGGCAACCCCTTGCTCTGTCTGAAAGCATTAAGGAACGAAAAATTAAGTAAAGAAGAATTTGTAAACAACATGTTGACTTGGTTTACAAAGCTTGCGTTGGAAAATCTCCTCTCTGCTACATCAGGCAGCTGTTCAAATCTGCTAAACTTATCATCAAAGACATAGAAAAAGCGAGGCTTCACAAGGATGTCTGAAGAAATTCATACGGTCCGGGTAACTCCCCTTACCTAGTAAGTAAAGGAACTTTGTATTTTTAGGAAGACAGCTATTCCCATGACTTTTAGAAAGCAGTTCGGTCCCTTACATTCAATATTGTTATATAACAGGAGTTGTGTTCTACCAACATGATAGGTTGGGCTTCTTTTTTGGTGCTCTAAATATATTTCTTACCTCGGTCTCTTTGGATAGCGTCTTTCCAAGATATTTTTAATACCTTTATTTCAGATTTGCTGTTTCTTGACCTGTAGAATTTCGTGCTATTTCTGAACCTATTTTTTAAATCTTCCAATGTAATTCCTGGATAAAAAATTTTCTGTTGGCCCTATTATGTCTGGTTCTAACGTCGCAGATGATTGGTTTTGTGAGGCAGCCTCTTTCAGGTGGGCATACAGCCTATTTTCAGCAACTGCATACAGGGATGCCATTTTTGTTGCTATCTGTACTCAGAAGGCGTGAGAAGCTCTTCGAATAGTGATCAGTAGCTCTATTCTCTCTTTATTAAACTTATTCAGATAATGAAATGAAATGAACAGACGACTTACTCACAAAGTATAATGGAAATGACACATAGATTAACCACTAACCTACGGTAAACTAACACGAGTCTACCAACACCACCCAGATTCTTAGCTAACCAATCACCATCCACTTCCTGTCTTATCAGTAATTTGACTGGCTGTGATACTATAGTGTAAATGCTCGGTGCATTTTATGTCATGTGTGTGGCAGACCTCTGAGATCGATAAGCGTTGTCATAGATCTCAGATAAACATATAGTGGCAACAGTGAACCTTCTGTTTATTCTTGTAGATCATCTGCAAGCGCTACCCGCGAGTCCCCCCAGAGCTGCCACCTATAAAGGGAGGCGCTCATTACATTAGTGGAAGACCGAAAAATATCAAGCTAATGACAGAAGAGATATATAGTCAGCAAAGGTTACACTCTAACAAAGTGATGCAATATCAATTTACGAAAACCAATAGTAGGAGAGAATGGTGCCATACGAGGAAACAAACTTAACAAAAAGTAAGCCATTAGGAAAAGTCCAGTCCTTGTGACGCCTATTGAACGTGTAACAAGTTGGCTTGATTACTACTCCGGTTCACCTTCATAGAACTTGGTGCAAGCTGCTTCCACGAGTAGAGAAAGTGAAATATGTTATAGTCGGGGTACCATAGCTTAGCTGATAGACCAACATGCTACAATACGGCTTCGATTTCAAGCATTGACCCATTTCCAGTGTCTCTCGTTGCTCGCATGTACTTTATTATTGATTTTAAAGCTGTGCACTACCCTTTACAGGGGCTACAGTGGTGCCCATGTACATAGGGCTTGCTACTGGAGCATAGAGCACTTTAAGACCGAATGCTCTTCCTGACGTCAACAATGGCCCTTCAGGGATTTGAACCCGGAACTCTTGACACTCTTAACCCTCTTGATATTGATTGGTTTTTAAAATTTGGGATAGGCATAAAAAACTTTCATGGTGAGAAATATCATATTTATTTCTAATGCCAGACTTAACTTGCTCTCAAATTGTTCTTATTTTCTACCAAATAACAGCCTCGATGTTCTTATAAAATTGTTCTTATACAACAGCAAAAGTGTAGAGTGTTATTATCACTAAATCCACTAACGTCAACTTCTTTTTTGTGTGTGTGGCATACTCGGT
>JAAAKL020001413.1:0-31124 GCA_010016065.2 Carybdea cf. marsupialis auct. non (Linnaeus, 1758)
GCCCCCGGGTGTAGAGGGTAACCTCTTTCCCTTACTGATTAAAAACCAAACTCATATTTTCATCACAGTGGTTTTTAAGTTTTTTTCCTTTTTCCCCCCCCCCCCCCCCCCCTCAATTTCAGTATCCAGTTATCACACTCCGTTCCAAAGCGACATTCAATGCAGCACTTTGCAGAAATGCTATGTATGGTTTCGTATTTGACAGTAACATAATGAATACCAAAATGACATCCGATATCAATTTCAAACGGACCGTTGGGTACCCTGAGCTGAAATGAAGCAAACTATACTTTTGATAGCGATTAAAGAACACTGCTGCCAATAGGTATTATACCGAAATATGACTGCAATGTACATGAATGAAGCAATGAAGCCAAAAATTACCATCAAGTACCCTCATTTACAGGACGTTGCATTTCGTTGCTGATGCATATAACTGTATAACTTTTCACTTATCCAGAGTACGAAACACCACGTTGTTTTACAAAATTGCGAAGGTCGTCAACAGTAAAACGAGGAGAGGTTGATTGTGTCAAATAAGATAGCTATTTATCTGATCTTTTAGCCCTACCATTGGAACTTTAGGTTACATATTTTTGCGAGGCAGCGTCGAGATTGAGGCTTAAATCGCTTACCGGAATGAATCGTATTCACGTTCACCAAATACTTGCGCCCTTAGGTGTGCACTCACTACCTGTTAGGAACCATTGTTTTATGCGGAGGTCAGCAGTATGTGGAACTCTGGTATTATACGCGTTGATATCAAGCCTTCTTAAAGTACTATTATGTCCCGAAATACCAAGATAATCAGAGGCGCTTGAAAATATCTAATAACGTGTTAAGCAGACCCATTCAAAATGCCTCTCAACTCTCTTAAACCTCTCAAACACTTCTGAAACAAAAACACTCAAAGTTAATATCGGTGAAACTTTCAGAAAGTTAATTAAAAAGCCGATAACGTTTCGGAAACGGTTTTCGAGATCGGAAACAGTAGAAAGCCTCAACAACGAAGCGCAACACTGTTAAGGAGCATGATGTTGGTTATTACCTTACACTGTCTTTCCACTTCTTCATGAACTGTTAATGACTGAGACGGAGCGCGTATGAATTAGAATAATAATTATCTTTTGAATATATATATATAAGATTTAACAACTTGCGTCATTACAGTTGTTGAGTGCTCGTTAGTGACCAGAATCGGTTCGTAAAGCTCTCTTGGCAAAGTCCCACTCTTGGTTTTCGCCCTTGTTAAAACTCACTATCGTTTTTATTGTTGCCTGGTGGCTATGAAAGTTTTCTTTCATCTGGCGTCTTTCCCGCCCTTTTTCATGTGGGGGAGACGATGATTCATGCTTTTTATTGCCTGCTGTTCCTCTCTTCGTATCCATTTTGTTTCCTATCGATAATTTCTTCACTTTCTTATCTTCCTGTTTTTTTACATTTAGGCTTTGGCCTAATTTTCATGCATCGCCTTCGTTTATCGTGACGCATAATCAACGTTTGTTTAGATTTAGTTCTTACTTTTCTTTCTTCTTAAGTTACGGTATCCACTATGCACAGTTTCGTAAGCTTGACATAAAATTTTACCATATCATAGTTGTGTACCTGCCTTTGGGTACAACTTCTTACTTCAAAGGACGTTACTACAAGAAGTAAAGTTACGGTTTTTCCTTTATTCCTTTATCCCAACTTCAGCTTAACATGACAAGTTTGAAACCGAAAGGAAATAATGAGTTTTTGCTAAATGTACAATAATTGAGCTTCTGTAATGAAATTACTGAGCATTGCCTGACTCCAAGCACTTCAGATTTGAAGGGCTTCGTTAAGAAAAGATGAAGATCACTTTTCTCGCTTATGGAAAATTGAAACATATTGTTTCAAATACTAATGTACTGTTTCTCTGGAAAGGTTTCAGATTATTTCATCAAGGTATGTCTCTCAGCATGTCTTAAAGTGCCACTGGAGCATCTCCGAGGACGCAAGTGTATGGTCGAATCATCCATGATGAGACATCTTTCTATTATAAATGCGCAAACCGTTCTTTTATCTCTTTCCTAAGGTTTTCAGTTGTTTGAAATTTCTTTCACGTTCATCAACTCAAACATTCCCGATAAACGTCGAAAGCTGGCATAATTCTGTCCATGTTAGTTATGTGCATTTCACATTTTGTGATGAGGTTAGCAGGTCATAGTACATTATTGCTTTTCTTGCATCACATAATAGCATCTGAGGTAGGCTCCATTTAATTTCAAACGGACGTCTGGGGAAGTACACGCTTTAAAATGTTCGTCATCCTCGGGACAGAACTTGTCAAGTTTTTTGCAACTTGTTACTGAGATGTTTGCGGGAAGGGGCTTTTTATGTATAAGTTGGTGAATAGCAGTCATAGCAGGAATTGCACATTTCGTAAAGGTAATGAAGCCACGGTGTCCCAATCTTTACACAGGTACTCTCCGTGGCATAATGGATGCTTACTTCCATGGATGTGCTCTTTTAGATTTAGACATTTTTTGACTCGTTATCGTCTTTCATCGTGGATTCATGCGGTTTAAAGTTTTCCCAGTCAGAGAATAAACCAACTTAGAGTGTCTCCACATTCTCAATCATTTCATCGATCCACCGCGGAAATATGTCTTTCCGGATAGATGTTGCTGAAAATAGATCAGGGCGTTGCTACGGTTACTTTCTCGATAACTTTCTCAACAGAATGCCTGCCCTTTCCCGTTATTTTCCATGCGTTAAGAGTATTCTACGACAAAGTGAAGCTCGTGAATTCATATATTTGCTGCCTCCACAGTTAGCTTTCTGAAAGTGTCTCTCACTATATTTCCATACACGCAATTAGAGAGATATACCTTCATCCGGTGATGGAGCCATGTGAATCACACCCTGTGAAGTGAAGGATTCAATTGACCCGAAGCGAAAGTAACAAATATAACATAAAATTTGAAGGACGCCACTGGTAGTCTAGCATTCTTGCGAAATTTCATGATCGTTTGTTTGCTCCCTACACTACGAACACTACACCTTCACATAATTTATGAACACTGCTTAGCAATTACTTCATGAAAAAGACATTTGGAAAGTCACATAGACCCACTTCCGGTTACCTCATTCATTTAGTATACGGTCAAAATGCAAAACTATTTTGATTTTTGCGTGTTTGCACGTGTCAAAGGTATTGTCGTTCTGTAATATCAATAGTACATGAGTTAGTTCTATACTAGTAACCGGCATATGCACTTGATGCATGCTGAAGCAGACTAGTAAGTAGAAAAGATATTCATGGGGAAAGGTGGTATATAACAGAATATGCGTTACTCGAATACTCTCTGGAAAATTCGAGTCCGGGTGTCTATAAGCGCTCTCTCGAAGGCAGACGGGCCTGGTAATCTGCCGTAATTGGAAATGTGCGGTAAGGAACGTGAAAGTTTACTCAAATCTCGAATGGACTAACACACAATAATTTAAATTCAATTGTTTACAAACAACTTGCACGGGGATGTAATGCTGCTAAGGGCAAAGTAAACGTTTGGTTGAAGTAGCGCAACTTGGTCTTTATTTTGAATGAATCCTGTAGCAACGGTAACGTGTTGTGTTAGTTCTTAATTAAATTTTATGATTTTCATTGTTTGCATCACTCTAGCTTTGGCTTGCACTTGCTCGCTTGGAAACGTACGAAAGTGCTAGAAAGGTACAGTATATATCGTAATTGCATCTTTATTTACTCACCCACTTCGGTGGACAAGGTAGTCAATTGATTGTAGTTTTATGTAGAAAGCAGAGGCATCTTGACGAGATAAAAAGTGTTGAACTCATAAGTCTGTGGTCGTGAATCGAATCGAGATTGGGGCTATGTGTTGTGAGGTATCAGTTTTTGTTTTGTTTCCTGAGCAAACTTTAAATCAGCAATTCGGCTAGAATACTGAAGTAGATATGGGCTTGTGCAGTACGAGTTATGAAAATGACAGTACAAATAAGAAAATAAATAAATAAATAAATAAATAAATAAATAAATAAATAAATGAATGAATGAATGAATGAATGAATGAATAAAAAAATATATAAATAAATTTTTAAAAAATTTATAAAAATAAATAAAAGTTCAATGCGTTTACTCCGCTTGTAACTTTCTAATATAGTCTGACGTCGTTTCAAAATCAGTGCTGATCTTTGACTTATAACATTAGCTTCAGATATAACATCAAAAATAAAAACAAACCTATGTTTCTCGACGTTTCGTTGACCATCATTCTCAAGATATGTTAAAAAACTGAAAGTAGAGTATGGAATAGAGATGTTTATACACACACAAAGCAAGTTTAAGGATAATTGTTGAAAGGAGTCCGTGTGGAAACCTTTGCCACAACTGACTCTGATTTTCATAGAGGGATTGTACTTATTTATTGATAGCATCTTATGAACGAGACAGTCCTTTTTCCTTGGGATTTCAATGGTAAAAATAGTTAGTTGCATTTACCTCATGAGAGTATGCGCTGGAACAAAACCAAGATAGGAAGACATTTCCAGCGTCAACTACAGCAAAGTTGTCTTGATCAGCCAAACTTACGTTTCTTTATGTTATGTTGCAATGAAAGGTCTTACAGATGTAGTCAAAATATGCCAGAACTTTTGAACATTAAGGTTGGAACAGGGGGGAGGGGTTTGCTAGGAAGTGAGAAGAATAGCTGCAATATTGAAGAAGAATGTCAATATTTGTCTGTATCTTAGTGGTGAAATCTGAATCAATGGCGATATAGACTAGGACACGTCAATTTATAGAAGTTTCAGACGATCTGAAACTGCAAACCTATAATCAAAGCATTACGTAGATCAATTTACATAAACGAAAAGTTCTACCAATAGTTTTCTACGTTGGTAAACCGAGAAAAGATTTTAGTATCGAGTTTTCCACCATTGCTGCCTAAGAAACGCACTAAGGTTTCATACAAAACTCTTTTATGAAACGAGTTGTTCCTTGCCACAGCAACGTCAAAATCATTCCATTAAACCGTAGTCATAAAGAAGTGCGCTTACAGGGACATGGCCATCCTTGTCCTGAACATTGCCATATCAATACAGCACTTCAGCGCATACTACATGGGGAATGCCGCAGAAGAGGACACCCAAAACCACTTTAAAGGGGACATACATAACCTTCAAAAACACTAACTCAGCCACCGAAGAAATAGAGGTCGTCTCATTAGTTAAATTGAGGTAGAGATGTCATTGGTCCTTATTGATCTTCAGAGAGAAAATAGTAAAATGCGATCAAATCACTGAAAAAGTCGCGAAGTGTCTGTTGTTGACGAGATGATGGTTAAAGAATGGCTGACGTTTTAAAAATGATTTTTACCAGAGATAAAAGTAGAGAAGTAATCATAAAAAGATTGGTGGCAATTGTTAACATGTACAATTTGCAAAAAGACCAATAAACGTAATTCAGCATCCTATCGGGGTGTTTCATGTCCTTCAATCCAGTAAACCTCCGTGGAGCCTCCGCACGAACCGACTCTGAAGGTTTCTTCCACAACTTGCGATCTTCCGTTACCGATTTGATTTCAGCCACCTCAGATAGATTTGTGTCTGCTTTCGGGCTGTCAATATAGCTGACGGCAGTTCTGCCTCTATTTGGTTGCCAGAATTCAAGACGTGATACTATTTCGTCTGGATGCCTGTGGCAGTGCCCTGCAAGGCGCCTACCCCAGCTAAGGTATTCCAGAAAGTCTCACTAACAGGATGAGAACAAGAATTAAAAAGGAAGCAATGAAAACATAACTTAGTTTAAGAAATGGAAGGGAAACAGCTAATAACATGCATATCGTAATACAGATAATGAAAAAGTCGAAGGGCCGAAATGTGACATTAATATGCATAATTTAAAGCGGTTTTGACACCATGTGACGTAAGGTCTATGGTAAATGTTACGATTCAATGGTATCACTGAAAAAGTAGTCAATGTTATTGAGATCATACGTGACATCACAGAACGCTAATTAATTGATCAATTAATTAATTAATGGTCTCTTAACCGATTCATTTTGAAATTGGATATAGGATTGCACCTACTATAATTAGCTCTATTTAATGTCTTCCAAACATATATTAAAAAAAGCGGTTCACTTTGTCTTACATTTGAAGAGCAGCTATCAAGTAACATTTGCTAAGCAGATGTCAATACTTTAATTTAAGTTTTAAAACTTTGGGTCTCAAATTCAGAACTGAGAAATTGGCGATGAAAAAAATTCTATAAATCCATCCATCCATTGTTTGTAGTGGGCCTTTTTCCACCTGTCGTTGGGTTACCTACTTTCGACCAATCTTTCCTTTCCATCTTGTTCGCTCCTTTGCATCTTCTTTCTTCAGGTCAATTTTTGCAGTATCTTTTTCCATCTTGTCTCTCAATATCATTTCCTTGTCCCCTACTGCGTTCAACTTCAACACCTGCATTGTCTATAGGTGATTGTATTGATATAGACCAAAAAATTTGTGTAGTGTAGTCTTTATAGGGCCTCTTCTTGGTCTGTAAAACTAGTTCCCTTTTAGACCTAGGGATTGAGCTATCCACGTGTGCAAGTATGTCTCAATAATTCTAAGGCTTCCAAAGTGTAATGCTTTTATTCTAACCCAGGGAGACGCGAACCATATGTTACGAAAATAAGAGATTGCTGGGTGTATGTGAAACGATGTGTGTACCTACTGGATGTTAGTCAACAAGTCAGAATTAGTGACACAGGAAGGGAGAGACTAGGGAGGCTTCAAATTGTTATAGACGTCGGAAAGAGACTTCTATTGTTTGAATATCTTAATCAACTCAGTGACAATAGCTATGTGAAGAGAAACTGTATAAGGAGACGGAAGAAAAGATCTGCAAAGGATGTAGACATTCCCTTCTATCACAAAGATGTAAGCTCTCTGCAGTGTCCAACTGAGTTACGTCAGTCAAGAGATACACTGCAGAGGGATTGTATGCTCGTGTAGTGTAGCACTCTCTTTCCTCTATTCTGGGTCAACAAAATCATTGAAAGTTGGGAAATGTCTGATCTGTACAGTTAAAGAAAGAGGCCATAATTGGTGTGCTGTTGGAAAAATCACATCATATTATGTAACAAAAGCCCGTCCTCATGAAGAAGCATTTGTTATATTACCTCGGAATAATGCGATCAAAAAACTCCAATGCTCTGGCATAAATGACAGTTTCCCTCCAATTTATTCCAACGCTTTCGATGACGTTTCACGGAAATCGTAGACCCCAGTCCCTTCTTTAAGACACTGTAATGTCGTGGTGTCCTAATAAGAGAAGGGAAGCCTCCGAAAGGAATTGATGAAATATTCAGACAATTTGCTGTAATGTTTAATAATCGACTTCCTTAAAATTTCTAACTCGCCACATTCTTCTCTATTTCCATGCCCCAGGTTTTAAACAAAGCTCGTGAAAATATTCCGACAGATCGTCAAATTTGGATTACAGCAGCCAAGCTCGAAGAGGCCAATGGAAACTTAGCAATGGTAGAGAAAATTATTGACAGAGGTTGGTAATCTAAATGAAATATGCCTTCACGATATCTCATAGTGTTTACCAATGTCTACTGCGCACGGAATAGGACAAAGAAAATGCATTTATTTACTTATTGCTAACGAATTGAGGTCCTTGGGGAGCGAACAAATTATCAGTTAAAACAATCTTACGTCTTACCTTTGTACCCGTTCTAAATTTTTAGGATATGATGTAGCTGATGTTTGAAGTAGTGTGAGAAACTGCCCACTCTATAGAGCTGCCGTCGCGTAAAGAAGTGCCGTGGTTCGGCTTTCCTCGACGTCACACACTTCTTACAGTGTCAACCTTGAAATTAACTGAAATTCAAATATAAACCTAGTTTCCAGTTGTAAGTAAGCATAAACGTAGTAAGCTGCACATAACAGCGTACTTGCATCGTTTTGGAACTACAAGAATGATGTGACATGGTTACGCTCAAACTGACTGTTGCCGTTGGTACAAGATGTTTCATGCTTCCCTTCATGCTCTATTAAATGCCAAGTTCTTAAACTAACATTTCTCTTTCTTTTTGAAATACTTGAGATGACGTTTTACGTATAACATTAAGATCTCGTCTCGGATTATTTGTTACTTGCCAGCTCAAATACGTAGAAGGCCTTCACAGCGCTTGGAGGGTCCCACTTTGTAAGGTTTCCTAATATTAGAATCACACAACTCTTGATCATAAATATTCTATCTAGTCCACTTATTGTTAGATTAAATTAAACTTAGATATAATACAAAAGTATTCCTCCTTTGCACCAGACAATTTGCTTTGACCAGTGTGCGTCCAAAATTTTAAGTGTATTGACGATGTGACTTAAGTGTATTTACTTTATGGCGTAAGCAAATTGAAAGTATAAAAAAAGATAATTGATTAAAGGTGTGCATCCAAAGTAGTGTAGTATCACACATGCGCAATTCGCCGGTACGAATTTCGTATTTCCATGTAACAAAGGCATATAGTGGTTTGGTATCTGGATTTAAATTTAATCGCCATCTTTTTTTGCTTTGTATCCTAGCCGTTTCGTCATTGAAGGCCAACGGTGTAGAGATTAACCGAGAGCAGTGGATTAAAGATGCAGAAGAAGCGGACAAAGGGAGTAGTGTGTCAACCTGTCAAGCCATCATGTGAGTGTTGCTATTTGTATTATCCAAATAGTTTGTTGGTGGTACAAAAGAATAGAACTGCACGAAAGACCGAAAACATTTTAGTACTGAAAAGCTTTTTTCGTCTTTCGCCTGACACTCCTCAGAGTACAAAATCGTTAGAATTGAGATTGAGAAGAAGTCGATAGGATTTATACCAAACTGTGTTTTGAAAGTAGGCAATCAGAAGTCTGACAATTTTGTACTCTGAGGAGTGTCAGACGAAATAAGCTATTCAGTACTAAAATGTTTTCGCTTTTTCGTGCAGTTTTATTGTATCGTTGTGCTTCAGACAGCGAGGGAAAAACGCTCGTTCTTTTGTTTGAGAGGGCATGGGAACAATGATTGCGAAGAGAATGGGATGTGCTGTGGTCCACCAAGATCATTGCAAGCCATAGAGAGGCAATGGAGAGAATGCTACAATAAAAGGACTGGTTCCTCACCGAATAGTTCCTATAACAATCAGGATCTAAAGAGCCACACTAAGTGTGTCACAAATTGTTTTTTCGCTTCTCATCTCAGTGGGTATATCTCACTGCCTAACAATCGTGAACCAGACCCTCGTCATATTTTTAAAGAGCTATTGATAATGAAGTTACTGTTGGCTCAAGTTTTATTTTATCTCTTTCTCGACAGACGCACAGTTATTGGCATAGGTATAGACAACGAAGACAGAAAACATACATGGATGGAAGATGCTGAGAGTGTAAGTTACCACATGCCTTGCGTCAGTAATCAATAGATCACTTATGATTTAGTACTTTGTTCCGCATGAACTTTAGAAATACCTTTATCATGAAGTTACTTGAGCATTTCTGGTTTTAGTTAACTGAATCTCATGGTATAGAAACAGCAAACGCAGTTTACTAATATGGCTATTGCTCGTCCAGTATCATTCTGTTAAACGTTTCTGCCGAGAAATCAAATTCGATAAGTATTTATTTGCTTACCAACCATGAAATGTGGGTGGCCTCCGTTATTGGGTACTATACTGTTCCTGACCGACGTTGCAATCAGAGAGTAGATAGTGCTCATCGCTTTCCTGATCATTGAGGATTCGTTGGTTTTTTCGGTTTTCGTTTTTTTAAATCTTGGCTCAATACAAGGCAGGGTTACCACTTCAAGGGTTTGAGTTACTTTGAAATAAAATAAACAGAAAAAATGGATGTAATTCAAGAAGGCTTGTCATATTCCTATCTGTTTGTGTCAGTTCTAGTATGAACGTTCTTAACGATTGTACATTTTAAGAGGATATAAAAGGTAATAGACCAAGCATGTTGTAAGAGACGTATTTTTTATTTTATAGTGTGCTTCTCATGGTGCGTACGAGTGTGCAAGAGCCATTTATGCGCACGCGCTTACTGTCTTTCCCAGCAAGAAGAGTATTTGGCTGAGAGCAGCTTACTTTGAAAAGAATCATGGCACAAGGTTAGTATGGTTTGGAGTATGTCGTGGACCTGTTAGCGTTTACTCATGTTGAAGGTCAACTCTACTTTTCGTAGTCTCAGGTAGGATCTATAGTCTCAAGCCGTGAACTTTAGCTGCGCGCTGGAATTATTAGTCATCAAAGTTGGTTCAGAACTGTGACGCGTATTAACGTAACTTTTCGTAAAATTGTTACCCTTTAGTGATCTCCGGGTCAACATGAATAAGTGTTTACCTTAAACGGACTTCCATTTAATAGAATCTCTAGGAAATGGTTTAGGTTAGTGATCTAGTGTAGTTAGTTAGTTAGTTTTTTTGATGGTGAATTAGGTGGGATGTTATTTAGTAGTAATCAAGAGTGTGGGGAAGGGAAACTCAGTTTGAATCATTTTGTGTGTAAGGAGGGGGGATCATTAAAGAGGGAGCAAAAGAATTTGAATGGCAAGCTGCAGAATTTGGTAGTATATGCAGTTTGATGTAATTCGGATCAGACACGCCCTCTGCAAGCCTTGAGTTAAGATTTTTGCTCAAGCAAAGATGATAGTGATTGTTGGTACGACTCGTCTGAACGGTAAATCTTAGTCATGAACTTTAAACTGTGCCTGTTATTCGTAAAATGTAGCTCTTGAATGCAATTTTTTAGTTCTAAATTGCGGCCTAAATTTGTAGTCAATAACTGGAACTGTAAACTCCATCATTTTTTGATAATTAGCATCAAGTCATTAAATGTAACGGTGGGCTGGTCAATGACGTGGACCGATTTTGTTGATTCATTAACGCCTTCTCAGTGTGAGCGAGCCCTGCAATAAAATCCTTACGTCAACAGTTTTATAATGATGATCCATGAGTCCATAAAAGAGATGGAGTACTTTGCCAGTAATTGAGTATTACTTAACTATGGTTTATCACTTTACTGGGAACGAGTTTGCTTTTAGAAAATCAACGGTAGTGGTAGAAAAACCCTGCCATCCGCAAATTACTTTCATAGGTGCCTGCCTGATAGACATCCCTGAGCTTCCGTCGCTATATATCACAACAAGAATCAGACGACGATACTCAAGTGAGGAGTTTTAAACTATGATGTTCAACAGAGAAACATGCATCTATTGATATTGTTAAAAAGGCCCCTCCAAGTCTTCTCTCTCCATGTCATGTCTTTCTTTTAGTCTAAGGTGTCGGGATTGTTGAAGTGTGATAACGTTTTGAGCACTAGCGAACATCCGGGGGGGATGCGAGAGGGATGAATCTTCGGGTAGATTTTTCCTCGGGATAAAAGAACAGTTTTTAAGTTAAAAAGCTTTGACAGAAGTCTCTATTAAAGAGAAACCACTTCTCAATAAGATTAATTAAATGCCTATTCTATAATCACTGTAGTATCTGAGTTTATTCTCAACTGAATATAATAGTGGCAACACACTTGTACAACGGGTTCACATTTGCCTGTTCCCCCGTTGCCCTTCCCGTCATATGATCTGCAAAGATTCCTGCCCTGGTGTTGAGACCGGTACGGAACTAGTAAGTAAAGACTTAGCATTGTTACATATCTTCGGTACCTCTTACTTAGCAGAAGAGTTTGTATTTGTGGCGAATGGCATGTCGTCGCTCCTGATAATGTGTTAGATACTTTGTCGCTTGAAGTAACTCAGTTTATTACTAAACACGATATTTCTCGTTCACGTTAAACGATTTTCTGTAAGAGTGCCAAAGAAAACTTTAAAATTAAGCATCTGTTAATCCACGGAATTTTTGAAATATATTTCACTTACATATCCACCGCTTTCATGTGCTCGTTTTAATCCCCACATGGTTTTACAAATCTTAAAGGTGTTTGACTTTAATCCAGACGATTTTCGGTAACCGATGCGTGGAAATGTGTAAGGAAGAGTAACCTGTTTCTTAACGCAATTTTTAAAAATTTTATACGAATTGAAGACTGGTGGGACTTTCAAAATTTGTAAAGTCTTTGCCATTTAGTGCTGCCAATTTCCTGTAAGCAGCGCCTGACGAATTCTGCATGGTGCCAACCTATTTACCATGAACAAACTCTTCGAAGAATAAGTACCGTAAACTTATTGCCATTTTTTAGGGATTCGCTTGAACAGCTATTGCAGAATGCAGTAAAAAGATGTCAAAAGGCCGAAGTATTATGGCTGATGGGCGCCAAGTCGAAATGGATGGCGGTAAGATACTCATACGATATACTTTTAAAACTTCTTATTGATTGATGATGACTCTTGTGTTTGCAGTTTAGATGAATAGCGTATGTCTTACAATATTTGTTTCACGTATGGTGGAGGACCATGTCATAGTTATGGAAATATCAGTGCTAAGTTCAGGGGCTCTCGGTTTCGTATTATTTTTGCAAAAGTTAGGGAAGAGTAGATTTTGGTAATAGAAGATAGTATAGAATTAGAAAGTAAAGTGTTTGTCTGGTAAAAACCGATTTTTGTGCCTCCAACTGTGATGATTAAATGTTGCAATACTGCTGTTACACTGTCGATTTTGCTAAACGTACTTTACGACACCTCTACAACCTTGACAACAGTATCAGGTTCCCCCATATAGCGTATATATCCAATTGCACATCATGGGCTGTATCCTTACCTCTACTCTACTCCACCCCCCCTGCTCATTCACTGGTGCACATCCAGATGGACTTGGTGATCTGGTTCCCGGGTTTCACATCGGCCCATACCCTTGTGCGTAACCTACCCATGTATGCATCTCCCAACATATATACAGGTTTTAATTCTACTTCGAACCTCATTCACTTAAGGCATTACGGTCTCGCCAATATTTACGTTTTTCTGCTGATTCACATTGCTCCCTCTACTGCTTGATCGTTATCGTTACCTGGATCCAGATTCGTGTCTTGATCCACCAGCGGATCTATACCCAGATGCACTTTGATACGCATGTCACGACACTTATCATCACCGTGCATTTTTTCGATGTCCCCGCCTTTGTTTACTATGTAACTAAAAGTATGTAAAGTGGTTGGTCATGGTTGGTCTCATGCCAATTGTCTGTATTCTTATTCCTGTCTTGGTTCTCGCCGTATCCCCCATGAGACCATCTTCCTTGATAATTATGGGCTAAACCGCGTCACGTGATGTCAAAATAAATCCCGTATTCGAGAAATCAAATGTGGCATATGAGTGTCGAATGTAGCGAAGCAAGGAATGTAAACAAAGCAAATCAAAATTGAAGTGAAATATATGAATTTTGAATTTTCGGAATTTTGGGTAAAAACGCGGCGATGTCTCGCCCAAGAGGGAATTCAAAGACCCGATATTTTCCGTATTGTACCCTGTTTGGACTTGTTACTAATAATATATTCATCCGTCGTGATTGCGTTTTCACATAATGTCATAGTGCCCTCTGAGTTTCAAATAAATTGCAGTTAATCAGTTTGTGATTCACGACTAAAGTGTGCAACCGTGGCTGCGAATAGCAACATGGGGGAGTTCTTCTGTAATTTTAAGAAGGATAAAGTTGAGTGTTATAATGATCGATTTTTCTTTTAAGGGTGATATTCCAGCTGCGCGGTCAATCCTTGCATTGGCGTTCCAGGCAAATCCAAATAGTGAAGATATTTGGCTAGCTGCAGTAAAATTGGAAAGCGAAAGCAATGAAGATGAAAGAGCTCGGTAAGGTGCAGAATTTCATTTGGTAATTGTGAGACAACCTTATTAAAAGGGCAAGTGGTTTGCTTGTCGATCATAAAAACCTAAACATGGTGCATATTAACAGGTAAACAAGTAGGGCAGGCATAGCTAGAGGTTATATTTATTATAAATATATTATCAAGAACGGCATAGTTGACATCTAATTATGTATCCTCCGATGGCCACTGCGGCAAGTGCAAGTTTTGTGTAACTAATGTTCTCTACAAAATCGTTGCCTCAAAACGAGTTAGTAACTACAATGTGATATATTTAGTGACTGGCTTCCTAATGTGGATAGCGCAGTTTACGTAAATCGAGGTCCAATGTCGAGGACTCCTTGGACATACGTTTCAGAACTTTGGGCTGGACATTCCTGTAATAATTGCATCAATCGGCGGTATTGCATAAATGTGGGCTAGTTAATTGTACTCTGAGGCCCCTTGCTGCGCAGAATAACTTCAATTCCTTTCCCCCCATTTTCTTAAGTATTTTTAAAATGCAGAACTTCCACAATTCGTTAGTGTCTTATCAAGAGACCAGCTCAAAATGAAATTTCCTCGAAGGGACTTAAATCTCGGAAATGAGGCGTGGAAGCACAGGCCATGTTGTCATACAGTTTCGGGTGGTGACAAACAACTTCTTCGTTAGTCCCGCGAAAGTAATTTGTTATTCGATTCACCGCCTCTGCGTGCTGGAAACTACTTGACACTTCAATCATTACTTTGTCTCCGGCCAAAGGCATAACGTTTGTGCTCTGACTTAAAAATGCTTGCTGTGGCTAAGGCTAGAGAGACAATAAAAAGGCCTTGACGACGAGTATGAAAGTTTCGTTTGTTTCATAAGTGATCTAGTGTGGGGTACCAAAGTCAGATTTAGATCCTCTAGCCACCTGTGTAGATATAATGGAATCCCAATTCACAGATTTTTTAATTTGCAAAATGTTATGACTTAAAGTCAGCACTTAATAGTTTCTGTACAGCCTCATTTAAACAAAGTAAAAACATAATTACTACTTTTAATGGAAGCGGGCTTTGTAGTTTGTGTATTAAGTATTCGAATTAAACAGAAAAGGTGAATTACAATAGCACTGAGGTTCTTAAAGAATCTTCCTTTTTGGTAATTAATAGAGCATAATTAAGTAATTATTTTAGATCCACTGGACATGGTGCCTATCCCAGTTGGGGTCAATTAGTCGATTACTTTACAATATGGCACCTCAGTAATATGTTAGTTCAGTGCACTGACTAAAATTTAATAGTGACTCGTTTGTTTCTTCCTGTTATGACTTCAGGTTAATTCAGTTCATTTCGGAATTCAATTTAAGGTTGAACTTTCTGAAAAACTACTTAAAACTACTTCCAACTGATTGTAAAAGTTTGTTTTCATATCTGGTTCCTTAGGGCGTCTCTCTGCCATGCAGGACAGCCTCGTGGTGTCCTTAAGGCAATATCTTCGTAGAATTGTCGCTAAACCTCGTTATCAGTTTCTCTCCATACCCAGAGCATACCACAACTTTCATAAAGTAGATTTCACTCATGTTGTGGTTTCCTAAAAGATTCTCTACGCCATGTTACTTGACCATGGAAGGACAGCCATCCGGCCCATCATACTGTCCCCAGCTCATTAGAAGTGTTTTTGAGAAGAGAGGATTTAAAATTATAAGTTAGAATGGATACTAGAAAAATAGAAAGGTATGTCATTCCCTCTTTAAAGTTAAGGTTGCTTTGGGGATTCTCTGCTAACCTGATTATTAGATAACATGCTATATTAAAACACATATTTCCAAGTGAGAATGGTATAGAAAACAGTCGCAGGACGTTGACTGATTCATAAAGAAGTTAGGGGCAAGTCCAATACTGAAATTTCGTCAGCTTCTCAATAAAGTGGAACACTCAAAATGCCAGTATTTTCTTAATAGTCGTTCTTTGATAGAATGTGATTCAAAGTTAAGAAACGTTCAGGCTAAAAATTGTGCTCCACTTTCGTTTTATTCCTATTCAGCATGTTATCTTGTTTAAAGAATGCAATTGTGTGTTGATGTGTTCATCGTGTGCTTTTTAACTAATGCCGTATGCACGTGTACATTATGCATGTACATTGACTGTATCTGCTCTCTTTCAATTTTAGGCGTCTTCTGCAAAAGGCAAGGTCGAGTGCACCAACTGCACGGGTATGTAGTGTTTATCGAATAATTTGCGGATATTTTTGCGAGAAAAATAAAGAACAGAGCATTCGAGAAACGTTGACAAAGTTGTCGAGGTCACAAATTTCAATTTGAGGTGATTAACATAAAGTACTTTGTTAAGTGATGATCTATTAAGCCTTGTTGCCTCGATTCACTTGCTCTGGAGCCCTCGTTTGAAACGGGAAGTGTAAGAATGGGACGAGTCCATTCAAACGGCTATGAGGTTGATAAAGGTGTGGTCAGCTGATGATGCAGCAAGAAAATCTATCGAAATCTTTTCCCTCCCACCACTGTCTTGACCCTAAAGCTCTTCCTTTAAAGCGACCTACGCCATCAAGTCAACGGTGGTGTCACCTGAAAATAGTCAAATCTTCAGCATTTACGATTATAGTTGATCCGTTGGTGTTTGAATAGATAATCTTTAAGGTAGATTACTTACTGTAGTATTGGTGAGTAATCCCCACAAACAAGAGTTGATAAGACTGTATCCCAAGGAGTTACTTGCAGAATACTCATTGGTTTAATTTGGCATCCCTTTGATTAGTAGCGGGGTGCAGTACAAGTAAAAGATGTACACCGGTGGGGAAAATTGAGATGTCACACGAGAATATGTGGCAATTACCGTTGGCGCGGTTTGAACTTTGAACCTTGAGATTGCGAAGGTTTATTGTTAAAATGTTAAATTATGCAGCGTCTTGTCTATGCATATAAAGACACTGTTACGAGTTCTTTGTGCCCGAAGTTAGGCCTGCTGCTGGTGATTTTTTTCCTAGTAGTAGTGTACATATTTCTTAGCCTGTAACGGGCTTGGCTGCCCTACTAAGATAGCAATATTTTGACCTCGGTAGGATAGATTGGTCATTTGCTGACATCGCTGACGCACACCGGGATTGGGTCAGTGCTCCTTATAATGAGCTGGCATTTGGTATTCCCTTTGGCAAGAGGATAATATAATGCTACTCAAGTATATTACAGCATAGTAAATACATTGGGAACTGGTTAGGAAAGACTGCGCTCTTTTCCACGGATGTTTTTTTCCGCAATTGACTTATGTCATGTGACGAGGAACCAGTACCATGAAAAACGAGAGAATTCAGCGCCTGTCAGAAGTGGCATTTTTAAAGGTTTTATGTAACATGGTTATGTACCGGTTCCTCGACACGTGCCTTGGAAAGCGGCTCGATTTACCATCTTAAGCGGTATCGTTTGATCTTTCGTTATCTTTCCTAACTATTAAGTCTATTTGCTCTGTTTAAAGGAAGACGCAGTCTATAGCTAATAGCAGATAGACAACAACGAGTCAGTCGTTCCCTCATACATTATGAGTCGGCGTGCATTCCTGCCACCTCACTCTCTACAGAAATTAACAGAGAACCTTTTCAATTATTTTATACCGAAGATGTCCGTAGCAGTTATAGAGTTCCTCTGGTAGGAACTACCAGAATACTCTGATTGATCAGTAATGTCTCTGCAACAAAAAAAGTGGTTGGGAGAGAAACTACAGGTTGCTTGGTGGGACGAAGGACAGCCAAAAAGCTCTGTCCTGGCCAAAACTAGTATAATAGGAAAAAGAGGACTTCTTAACTCAACTGGTGTTAGAAATCATTTCTATGTAGATAAAACCATTTTTGTTTACATTCTGAGGGTGGGTTTTAACCGTTACTTGTTAAACAGCAAATAGATTTGAAATAAAAAACAAAAATGCCTATCTACAGACTCAACAAGAAGTGTATATATGTGAATATGAAAGTGGAGTAGGGGTGGTAATCCACCAATTACCTCTCATAGCAACAAGAAGATTATTAATAGACAGTTTAATGGCTTTCGTCGCCGAAGTGCCCACAGGATACACTTATATCGGATCTCATGCTGATTTCATGCAAGAGTTTTCTTGTGCAGAATTTGTAATGTTTGTATCCATCGTAATTCAAACGCTTGAAAATTACTTCGCATAGTGATGAATTAAAGAACCGTCGCAGTTCCTGCAAATTGTCGATTTCTGCTTGTATGTAGTATATAGATTGATAGGATGGAGGGTGCAATTCGTCGTGTATTACAGGTATAATCTTACAAAAGACAATTCCTTTGTTCTCTTATGTATTCCCAATGGTATTTGAGGGAATCAGAAGATCCTTAAGAGGTGTTGTAAGATTCTTAGGCTAAATTTGTAATAATGAGGTCATGTTTTCTAGTGCAATTGTTTCCAAACCTCCTGGAAGTGGTGCAATGATGCACCTTTTGGAGAGCCCAACTAATAGCGGCAAGTGTCGAGAACCTCTGTCGGCTAATTTTTGGAGATCTCTGCGA
The DNA here is from genome assembly GCA_010016065.2 of Carybdea cf. marsupialis auct. non (Linnaeus, 1758). Classification (NCBI taxonomy): domain Eukaryota; kingdom Metazoa; phylum Cnidaria; class Cubozoa; order Carybdeida; family Carybdeidae; genus Carybdea; species Carybdea cf. marsupialis auct. non (Linnaeus, 1758). The sequence continues at coordinate 18,272 of JAAAKL020001413.1, forward strand.
TAAGATCTTGCCAATGGTTATGACGTCGCCGACGAGAATCATACGTTAATCATGTTCCGTCTGGTGAAGTTATATAATTGAACTTGAAGTGAAGGCCTTCACTTCAGTCCGCATGTGAGTAGGGTAGAATTCTTTGTTGTAAACGTTAAAAGAACGTCTATTAAAGAATGGTCTAAGTAGTGATGGGCTAGCATATGACAGGATGTGCTGGCCATCATGAGTATATAAATAGTGCCTTTGATAAGCAGGTTTTTTTCTTCGAATAATCGTTTAAATATTCCAATTATTAGCTTCGGCTCTTCTGCAGTATAATGCACAAATGGCTTTGCTGTGTGTAATAAGAGTATTTAATTTATATCCGGAATTTTAAAGCACATCTTGTAACACGTGGATAATCATCTTTTTCTACAGGTCTACATGAAGTCTGTACGTTTAGAGTGGGTTTTAGGTGACACCGATCAGGTATGTTGACTAGCTAAAGTTTCGTCGACAACCTTACTTTGTTTACAGCATTTAATGACCACTTTAGCATAGGGAGGAAATGGGTTTCCTCGAGGAATTTTTTTATTGCCTCAAGGCATAAGTTATGTTGTATAAACACCCCTCAAAGGCATCTTTTAATGAAGTGTTGTAACGGTCCGTCTGTTGTATGACCCACAGGTCATGGGGTAAGTTGTTATCGGTATATTAAAACATGCTCCCAGTACGTCTTTGTGTTGATTATATCGCAGCAGCGGTAGGACAAATGCGTCTACTTATTCACCCCACTCCATTTGCCACTTTTTCATAACAAAGAAAAACTTTCAACTTTTTAAGAGTGAAGGGTAACTGCTGTAGTATAGGGAAATGAAATGGCTGATGAGTAAGAAGAGTACTAGTTTTTGTTATATAACTGCATGATTGTGTTACCGCATGGTAAACAAAAAGAACAAAGCATATGGCCTTTGTATGGCCTTCGTAAGGTGATGCCTACACGTATCATTTAAGGGGAAGATAGTAAACATAGCACCCGCTGCTTATCATGGGGGGGAAGGGGTTCTGTTTTGACACATCGGAAGATAGATAATTTCAACAAGTGGGAAGTTAGGAAAATAAGTGATAATACCATACAGTGGTAAGCATTAAAACTCTTGAGGTTTGCTGTAGCACTATTATCTTTTTAAAAAACCCAAGAGAAATAGAAAAAATTTACCGCCAGAACTCGAACCCGTGATCTATGCAATACTTGCGGGCACTTTACCAAACAGGCTACAATCATCAATGAACTAGATAGTCTTTTAATACGTCGTGGTGAAAACAAGGGAAATCGTGCAAGGCCTTTTCTGGTTTTTATCGATATCATCTACATCCTTCTTCCTATGAACAGACAAGCTCTGAAAAATGTCTCCAGAATCGTTTTTTTCAGGTTCGAGAATCCGTTGGGAAGGAGATTGTTCCGTGGATTTCTGTAGTTGCCATAATAGTACCCAATCTTTCACCGTTGGACGTCGACATCCAACTGTACTCTGTTTCCATTATATTTTGAGAGCCTTGGATGTAAAGTTGACAATTTCCTGAACTAGTTGTTTGCCAATAATCATCCTCTCTGAGGAGTATTGAAGACTTTTTCTTGCGTGAACTCTAGCTACACTGCAAATGCATTTGTAAAAGTGTGTATTGATATTTGAGAAATATCAACGCTCAGATTAGATGATAACATATCCTATCTCTTCAGCATCCACATTTACTTCCGATGCTCCTAGTGGACATCGAGATCCAACTCCACGAAATATGGTGGGCCATCGTCTCTGTTTCCCGCTACTTTGCAATTGATGGCCATTTCCATCCGGCGAATCAATCTGCGTGATGCCCATTGAAATATGCAAAGTATGATAAACGCGAGAGGAACTTAAATTGTAAGTCTCGAAAACATATTAGATAAGCATGATCCACGCATGCGCGATGAATGATGTTACTCGAGACTTGTGGGTAAACCGGTTCGTGAAACTTTTATTAATGTTAGCGGATTTATGTTAAGAAACTTTAATAAGTAGCGGTTTAGAGGGTGCAAGATCATCTTTCTCATGATATTAGGGGATGTTATAGTTGTTGATATTCACACGGAGTGATAGGAAAGTTTCCTGTAATAACTAGTTTTTTATTTCCACGTGAAGTAAAGTAAAAACTGAGAGATCAAACACTTTCACTAATTTTATTTCAATTAAACTAAAGAGGACATTTGTGCACGTACATTTTTGCCAGTTTGAGCATCTTCTTTCTGGGCTTGGCTACAACTTCAGCGTGTTGATTAACTTATTATACCCACACCTTGTTATAAGGAACACCAGGGACTCCCTTGTTGGCACAAATGCCAGAAGTTACCCTCGTGTAAATCTACTGCTTAGTTTCAGTCATGAAAATAACGAGGGGAAAAGCATACTTTTGGCTCACACATTTCAAAACATTACATCGGAAACTCCAGACATTACATCGGAATAGTCTGTTACTAGACGGTTATCATAGTCAGCAAGTTACGGTAGTGAATCCAAACCTTTATTTAAGGTGTGCTCCCACGTCTCCAAATTCAAAAAATGATTTTGCCCGCAGGTCTATTCAAATTTGTGTTGTCTACCTTTCAGCAGCTCCTCATATCAACGTTTTGTCAAGATCAACATGAGTTAATATGGTCATTTGAAGGAGATTCGGTATAACCGAATATGAAGTATGCAAATCCAAAGGACTATTTTGTATGTACCATAACTATGATGACCTCCACTTCGTAATCACAACTAAAAATGCGTGCGGCCTACTATTTATGTGCTCGAACAGCTTGTTGGTTGTATAAAAGAATAAAACTGCGCGAAACAATGAAAACATTTTAACGGCGACGGATGACCGCTTCCGTATAATCGGTAAAGCTAGATCTGCTCTTCACCTCGCCGTCCTGGAATCCATCCTCATTAAAGCAAAAAAAACCGTTGCTTTTTAGACAAAAAGGATTTGTATTTTAATTAGGCCTTTTCGGTTAACTATTCCTATCCGCAGACACTGATTGGTCCAAACAACACCAATCTGGCAATCAGACTTTAGGTTAGCTACTTTTAAAACACAGTTTGGTTAAGTTTTATTGATTTTCTTCTCAAATTAAATTCTGACGATTTTGTACTCTGAGAAGTGTCAGACGAAAATAGCTTTTCAGTACTAAAATATTAAGGCTCTTTGTTGCAGTTATCTTATTATACTTTCGTTAGATAAAAAAGAAGAAATGGATACATATTGGGAAGAATTCAATTAGAAAAATGCATAAAACAGAGCATTTTCTTTTGGTTATTACAAGATGCCTTCATTTGATGGCGTACGCCTCCTTTAGTTTATGTGCGCCTCCTGTATTTCATGTGCACCTCCTTTAGTTCATGTGCGCCTCCTTTAGTTCATGTGCGCCTCCTTTAGTTTATGTGCGCCTCCTTTAGTTTATGTGCACCTCCTCTATTTTATGTGGACCTCCTTTAGTTTATGTGCACTACATGTACACAACCTGTCATGAAGAAAGCTTCTGAGCTGCAGGTTTAAAAAATAGTTTTGATGAGATAATCGAGGCCTTAGTCACACTTCCTGTGCCGACTTTGTCCTTTGCTGCTTCTTGTATCCTCTTCAAGGAAGCTTCAGACTTTCCATTTTTCTTGACAAAAGGCTAAATTTTAACAAGAGAAGATGACCTGGCTCTGCGCAGTGTCTGATCTTCTGTTCAAATTCCTTTTCATAGTTTTATTTTGTCTTCAGGGAAGTTTATTAACAACGCATTAATTAAATGGGAGCTGAAGGATTGCTTTGTAAACTTCACGACACCGCATTAGCTTTTGACGTTTCAGCTCTCGTCTTGTTTCATCCGAATTCTGTATGCCGTCTGTACTACGGGTTCAAAGGGCTGTGGACAAGCGTTCTAATTGTGAGGCTACGGAGCCCGCCTTTGCTGAATTTTCGTAAATTAGCACCCAAATGATCGATTGAAAATTTGATTTTTGAAAGTGACGGTTATGCAAAAATTATGTAATATTGAAAGTAGCACTTACTTACTAGAAATAACTTTTAAAGGTAAACGAAAAGTATGCACTTTCCATATGCTTCAACGTTGCTTAAAAAGTTTTCAGGAAACTGTTAACTCTGAAATTCTGATTTGATCAGATAGACCTCAAATGAGATTTCTGATTTGCTTTGTAGTTCTAAAAGTTTTGTATGTTTTGTACTTCTAAAAGATTGCCGTCGCTTATTCAAGGGAGGTACTTAATTAGACGCTAAAGTATTCTACGCAAAGCCCCAGGAATCATCTCGGAGTGCGTTGAAGTGACCTTGAAATAAGTAGTTGTTGTTTTTTTAAGGCATAATTAATTCTTTGTGCAAGGATTGGGCAAAAGAAGGGACATCTTCATCGCTTCTACCGTGTGCTCTGCCTTGTAAGGTATTCTGTGTTTCAATTATAGCCATAGGAAATCGTAAAAGTTAAGTCTTATGAAGCAGGCATGCTGGCCTCCAAATTTGCTTAGAATTGCACTTAAATGTACACTAGTGGACCATTGAAGGCTAATTTGAGAAATATTGAACATGCTATCATCGTTTGTCGCTTAGCTCAGTTTGCAATTGGTCACGTGCCTGAGTCTCAGTGAAGAGATTCCATTTCTAGAGCATCTTCTCAAACTTTAGAAATAAAAAAATCGCCTCTTTACCTGGTAGAACTACGGTTTAAACAATAAATCTATTCTAACAAACAATTTGAGGTAGCACTGACCTTTTTGCATAAATTTCCACATTTTTAGACTTATTTCAATGTTTCTAACCACCTTCTTGCAACATCCAACAAGTTTGCTTTTAACGCTCCTGAAATTTTCTAGTGTTAAAACCACACCGCGTCGTAGAGTCTAGTATTTAATGAAGCATGCACAAGATCATGAAGCATTAAAGCAGAAGGCAGGGCTCCTTTAGTCATAGTCTACGTTTTGTTGAAGGCTCACCTTCCAGTGTTCGAGTAGGCATCAGTTGGAACTTTTGTTGTTACGTATTGTAAAATATGGTAATCAGGTACTTATTATATTGCCGTTTCTAAAGTTTATCTATTAATGCCCTTGTAATTTAAGGATTATAATTCGTATGGCCCCGCTCCCCGAACGTTTGACCCCACTTGGATGATCCACATGTTCTATTAGCTGTTCATATCACGTTTCCGTTCTACCATCACAATATCATGGCTTCTCGTAAAGAACAAACGGAGAAAGCCCTTTCTCTGACCCTGTCACCCGGAGTTCAACTCCAGCCAGGCTCAATTTTCTTCTTTATTTTCTGGTTAGTTTACGAGACCTTTGTTGCTTACTCAGAAGCACTTTTTTGATAACATTTTTGTTAGACTTTGGTTGTAATATGTTTAATACCCTTCGTTCAAGTAAATCTCTGTCAGGCGAAAGAGCCTTGGGAGCACATAATAGACGTCGTTTCGTAATTATGTGTTCTTGGTTACTAGTACTGACGTATAGTCAATATTTTATGTAGAAATATATCTCATGTATACTGTTGAGCATGATTGGCGCCCAAAGTTTTCATTCGAAAGTTTTACATGATAACTTAGCGTATAATAACCGTAACAAACAATGACATCTTGAGCAGATACTAATGCCCAAGTATTGTACGTAGTCTTGGTGACGTTTTTTATTCTATTTTATAATCGTTTTCTCCCGATATTTGAAATCGCAATCTTTTACGAGTATTCTAATTCAGAATCTTCGTTTTATCGGTATTGAAGTTCTGCAAAGTTGCAGAATGTTGATTAGAATGCTAAGATTACAGCAGCGAATCTAAAGCTCATGCTTGACTTAAAATATATGATATAGTGTCGAAGGTAGGTTTTAACAGCTACCCGAGTAAACGACCGGTAAACCAAGTTTATACGAGATGACAAAGGGGTTAGTGAGAGGTTTGACAAAACCAGGTTATGAAGAGTCACCAACTATTCTATACACTAACAGAGCGATTTTCCCGAATAGAACGAGTTGCACACGAAGTTTTTATAAACAACTGAAGCATTAGAATGTGATAGTCTACGCTGTTTAAGGCAATAATGTGCCATTTTGTACTTTATGCTTGATAGTGCGAGCTGCTGTATTTGTTTTGTTTTCGGTAAAAACTGTGAAGCGTCGGTAAAAGAGCAGATCTTCCCAAACAAACGCAACAACTAACGGCAACAAGTGGAACAGAAATTGCAACCTGCCCCCGCCCCATATCCCCCGGAGAAGTTATCAAAAGAACTATTTGCGGCCGTTTAACTTCGTTTAGTCGTCCCACCCTTTGTTATACTTGTTATATGTTTAGATAGATTGTTGTAAATCTACTGTAGAGCGTAGTTGATCAGAATCATAGTTGCCCATAGATTGTCTAATTATCGGCAGAAGTTATCTTTGCGAAAGTGACTGACCTTGTGTATTTTTTAACCATATCAAGATTGTTCATGATGGAAAGTCGTGTATGTTTTTCACCAGATTAAGACCTTTTATTAACCCTCTTAATAATATGGTACACGATATCAAGCGGCTTTCGGTGACGATGAAGTAATTGTTGTCCGATCGTGTGTTGAGTAGGTTGGGTGAGTGTCTTCGTTTTAGTCATAAATGTCGAGGTTGTCGACCTCTTTAAGCATGTGGTGCACTTAATCTGAATAAAGTTCTCAGCAGATACACATCGACCTCCATCGAAATGTAACACAAAGCATGACAAACGTTGACATTTCAAGCACTTTCTGAAAACTTTTGATGTCCTGAAACAATGGCAATGGGCATTACAAACTCCAGACGCTGAACCATCTGTTCTTGAGTATTGCACGCAAATATCAGATTAGTTAAAGATCGTGTCAAGAAATCCCTGTACAGCTGGACGATGAAAGGTGCTCTAAAGGAGTTTTAAATCGATACTAAAAGGAAAACGCAAATTTTGGATGACGTGCTAATATGATACAAATACCTTCCTCTATATACTCAGGTTTCTTTGCATCTCAAGCTCTAAGTATTAGTCATTTATATCTAGGGCGTTTTTAGATATGTCAATGACCAACATATAGCACTGACGTTCTTAGCACTTTGTCATTGTTACGGCTAGTATCATCATCGTCGTCTATGCTTAACCATTCTCCTCCCCCCTCAACTTACGGCTATATCGAGGTGCCCTAAACCGTGACCCATCTCGCAATCCTATGTTTCTAAACCGTGGTCGTAGATACCTTGGCCGTGTCCTCTTGAATTCCGACTAATGTAAATTGATATAGCAGGACCGTGTTTGGAGTTTTGTCCTTCTATGCTCCACCCTTTTCCCCTCCACTCAGGTGGTTAAAGGTGTACATAGGGTTTTTGGGAAAATGGCTTATTTTCTTTGCTTCGTTTATTGCTTGTATCGTCTAACACCAAGTGAAAATTTTGTTCCATATTAAGTTGAGTAAAGCTATGGGTCTCTCATTTTCCATTATATAAAATGGCTGAGTTTTTACCTTTCCACCCTTACTTTAGCTGTAAAGACTATTTTAATCAAAAAGTGTTCGTTACCACATACCACGTTACCAAGAGATAATAGAGAATTCTTGCACTTGACATATATTGTATGGCCAGTTTTAATGTTTTCTCTGGAGATCCTGATCAGATTAATACTCTTGGTTTGTTACGTACGATACCAGTAGACGCGTTGATAATTTTGTAGGAATCGATGACCGTCACCGATTGGAGAGCCTCAAGCATTGCTATGGCCTATGACCTATGACTTTATATTAAGGTGCAAATCGAATGTGTATATCAACGACTTTAGGCCTATCGAAATATACCATTAGGGACGTTACCAAGCAGTTCCATTGATCAAATAGGACGAAAAAATGATATTAAGGGTATTTATAACATTTCTCAGATATAAACAGTTGTTTATTCGTAATCAGGTTCATGATCGTTTTCTTGACGTGGTTAACTTCTTTCATAGTAAGTCCAGTTGTCAGGGCGGCTAACCAGACGGGATTGTATTCGGTGAACTTTGCTATTGCGGCCGTTATGAGATGTGTTGTTAAAAACTTTGTTGGGTAAAACGTATTTCAAGATTGTAGACGCTACATGATCAGGCATGCGATATGTTTTGGTCACATGGTCCCTTCGTGAATAAATGAGGCGGAAGCGAGCACGAAACGCCTTTATATCTTCAAAATTATTACGATGACTATGCTTTTGCTAATCTATCCATTTTACACACAAACTAAACCATTTAGGGAGTCAGGTGATGGGACGAAGTTTAACCAGATCGGTTCTATTTTTGTATATTGTAGGTTTTATTAATCGATTGTATTGCTCAGTATAGTCTAGGCCGCCTGCGAAAGGGGACGTTAGAATTTCAGCTGTAATTAGTGGGTATCGTTAAACTTTGTTCACTTGTTATAGGTGTCCTTCTTTTGGAGGTTTAGGTAAATCCAACACAGATGTCGGTGCATAAATTTCCTTATCGTAAATTGCCGCTTCTGTAGATAATGGGCTAAGTTGATTGAGTCAGTTTAGCGAAAGATTGTGCAAAATCGCGTCGTGAATCTCCTGTCTGAAATCAATAAAATGAAACAACAGTATAAAATTGTTTGTGATGAATGACTGAATATATGCATATTCCATGCAGATGAGACTTTAAGTTTTGAACAATAGATTCGCGATAGGGAAGGTAGTGACTGAATGGCATTTTTTGTATTTTCGTCATGAAATCAGCTTTACAAGCTGTTGCAATACACTAATTTTAAAAGAAACATTCTTTATGTAGGGATCTAACGTATGGAAGAAAAAATGGCTGAATTGTTCTGAGCATGCTTTAGGTACAGGTGCTGTAACAGTTTGATGAAACTTAGCGAATTTGTTAAAATTCACTCCTCGAGGTGTTCAGTAGAAAACAGTAAGTTAAATTCAGGAACAAGCTTATACCGTGAACATTAAAGGCACCCGCACATCGTACAGTATATCGATGAAGGATCTCGCAGGAACAGGAGGAACACAACTAATCATTATCTTAGCATTTTTGTAGAATTTTTAAGGCTCGTGTTTTTAATGAATGTTTTTCGCATAATATTCCAAACGTGTAGACCCAACGGTCGCGTTTCATTCAAACGACAGAAGAAATTGCCAACTCACTTTAGGAACTATTGAAGTCTTGAGAAGGAGTTGGCTAGCACAGTCGTTGGTGCAGGGTTTTGCTAAGGAAGAAGGGATTCCATTTGAACCTCTTAATATCGAAATCCTTGTGCATTAAATCAGGTAACAGAGATGTCTTCTCCAGCGGTGCCCACTATTCATTGAATAAGAATAGACGTAACCTACTTAAGGTAGCATTGGTGTCTAGTATTCATTGGGTAAGACTAAACGCAAACCTATTTCAGATGCCCCAGTAGTAGATTTGTTTCTAATATTCATTGTGTAAGACAAGACCTAAACCTTTGCCAGCAGTAACATTGGTGTCTAGTATTCATTGGATGAGACTAATTGCACTGAGGTAAATAGTGTGCTACCACATGCATTTATATATTTAAACCTAAGATTTAAATCTCTACAACAAGGGTCTGTGTATGAGGAATACAGTAAGACGATATACTTGGAGGAAGTAAAGGGCGGTGGCGGATACGAGAGACCCCTGTACACTCCCCCTGAATACTCTGATTTACCACCAATGTTTAGTTTCAGGTTGTTTTGTCCATCTTTTCTCTGGCCTTTCTACTAACTGTAGAGGACGATGCTCCAACTATCACGTAAGCTGTTGATTCGCGACCTTGGTCTGCAAGTAATGGCATAGGGTATCAATGACCAATTAAAAATAGGATCGACAGAAGGATCACGTTTCTCACGTTTCAAGCCGAGAAATTCGAGCAACAGAAGTGCCAATCTTCGCTGCGATATAACCAATAAAACCATTTTACATCTACCTGACTCACTGTTACGTATATTATATGCGAAGAGGTGCGCCTTTGATACACCTTACTCAAGAGGAGCTACAAGGAAAAGGAGATTGCGGACAATTGACGTAATCAATACTTTTTAAAGGACAAGTAAAACTTAAACTGTTTGTAGTTGTCAGGAACGTTTCAACGAGAATCCTCATTCGAACTTCCAAATGATAGATTTTGCTGTGTCATATAAACTGTACGGTTAATACGCATTGAATATTTTAGCACTCCTTCTTTCCAGATTTGTCTGGTGTTGACGTACTACGCATTTTTAGAATTCACTAATGGTAGTTGTGGCTTACGCGTGCTGAATGGGTTTAAATTTGTGGTTAGACTGAAGTTAACACCTTGCTGAATTATCTTCACACGTGTACCTGTATCTTGTATTTCGAGTAAACACGACGTATTGTATCCTGTCCTGCTTACAGAAAGTTACTTATAAATAATTAATTCCCTTGGTTTGTTTGTTACTTTTATATTTTTTCTGTTTAGTAGTTACCAATATGACCATCTATTGAGCACCTGACATTGTTTGCCGACCTAGATAGAGACGATCAATAACAATTCCTCGTTGTGGAGGCATACATTTTATGTAGCCATGGTGTAATGATTCAGTACATATCGAGAAGATAAGGGCTTACAAGAAGTGAATAAGCATGCTGTGCTCATTGGACTGCATGATAAAAGAACATCTGCAGTTTTCTAGGAAGTACATGAAATGCTGAAGTTTGTTATCAAGGAGTTTATGATCGGCTCGACTACTTGTCTAAGTACAGGTCCGAGGCTAATGATGAATTGGAGGGGTTGTAACTTGAATCGTCCGTCAGACTTGAATCAAAGCATTCAGCAATAATATGAGGCGATAAAGGTTCGTAAGGATGCATTCTAGCCATTAATCAGAATGGCAAACAAGGGAAGGCAAACTGAAGTAGAAAAAACACGAAGATATTTTATCTTATTCTGACGCATTTAGAGTAAGAAGACAAAACAGCTGAAGGAGTAGTGCTCCCCTATCTCTCCCAGTTGGCCCGGTCTGCGTATATGCAGATGTTCTACTTCTCAGACTATGTCAACGGCGCCTTACATTGTGTACCATGTGTAGAGTGTGCCCAGAAGTGAATAGGAAACTACTGATCAAAACAACAGTGGTTGCCAACCGGTATTATGACGCTTTAGTCAAATTATTTTATTTATGGCTCAAATACAAATGCAACAGTTCTTTATCAAGAACATTTCTAATTAAATATGTCAAAGAAAGAGAAGTAGATAAATATGATTTTGCTTTATGAGCCAGAAGCGATTTGATGTGCCTCACTATATGTGGTCACCACCGTCGTTTTAGCTGTTATTATCATTATGTTCATGAACATCAAGGGCAGCATCGTCGTCATCAGCAGCAACATCAGCGGCAGCATCGTCATCATGATTGGCGTCGACATCATCATCATCATGGTCATCATATCGTCGTTCTTCACTTCTTCTGCTCCCCTGTCTCCTCCTTTCCCTTCTTCTTCCCCATCTTCGTCTTCATGATCGTCATAATCTTTTTGTCTTCCCCTTCTTCGTCTTCTTGATCATTATTATCGTCGTCATCGTCTTTTCCTTCTTCCTCTTTCTCTTTTTCTTGTTCTTTGTTTAAATCCTCATCCGTATCACCATCGTAGTCGTAGTCGCCCTTCTTTTACTGCTGCTTCTTCTTCCTCTTTGTCCTCGTTTTCTTTCAATTTCTTTCTTTTGCCTCCCACCTGTCTAAATAGACGGTGGTTCCCCATTTTATCGTGATACATAAATGTTTCCAGTTTACTTCTACAATTACAGAAGATGTACCTAGAGCACTGTACCATCTGCTGCTGCCAATATTGTGATCCCTCTCCTAGTCTATAACTCAGATAGATAACTGCATTTTGTTTAACTTTTTTTTTGCTTGAGATTCGCAGAAATGTGCAGTTTAGGCTTTCTAAGAGATTTTTGGTGAAAATCCTTTATTTGACGGAAGCCGAATGCCGTCTCCTAAGTAACCAATGCCGATTATAACTCGCTTTTATTTAACAGAGCAGCATGCATCATGTAGTCATGGTATTACCTTGCATGAAGCTGAGGATAAGCGGGACTTAATGCAAGCTACCATACTAGAAAAACAATAACAATCGGGGACAGAGCATTGACTTAAATTGTGTGATTTTGTCACCCTCAGTAGTCAATACCTTAACACGTTGATTGAAGCTACCGAATGTAGGACTTTTTGGATCGACTTTACGGACAATGCCTTTCAGTATTGTTGCATTGAATCGTATTTCTAAGCTTCTGAAATCAAAGGCTTGCTAACTTATATGTTAAATTCTGTCTTATGCCATTGTTGGAAGTGCATTTATTTCTTCTTTTTTATTTTAGTGTCGTCTACTATTAAAAGAAGCGTTAGAAAGATACGGGGACTTTGCTAAGGTAACAGAATATGTTTTAATCTTTTGTGGTAGAAACTCTCTTTTTGTTCCCTTCAATAAGCCCGTGTCAAGCAAAACCTTTGCTGTGCATGGCCCCCTAAAACGGTTCAAAGACTGCAAATTATCTGAACAAATTTAAGCCCAACTGAGACCCCTAGAAATGAAACTTTTACGTTTTTGAGTTGTTGTTACACTGTGTGTTACAATGTGATAAGATGGGTGAAATTCGTAAATTGTTAGTATCACCTGGCATATTTGTTTTCCTTTTGACTATATATTGCTCTTCACGATATAGATGTGTTAACAAGAACATGGGTCATGAATTTGACTGCTATATGTAGTAATTTGTAATTGCGAACTGTGATAAAATGACGCAAATTTTATTACAGCATTCGCAACAACTATATTAACGTATAAACGTACTCGGGGGGGGGGGGGGGGGGGGGTTCTCCAT
>JAAAKL020001414.1:1022-31121 GCA_010016065.2 Carybdea cf. marsupialis auct. non (Linnaeus, 1758)
TGAGGCCGGGAAAGGCAAAGGAACAATTGGACGATCAACATCACAGAATAGGGAAACATTTTTATACTTGATGCAATCTAATCTATTGGATGAAGTTCTATTTCCAAGTGGGAACCCCAATACCGTTGATGTCGATTGCCAAAAGGAGGACAATGCAGTGGCGTGGATGTGTTTACTCGAAATCACGATCGTCTCAGCTTATCCGATGCAATAATGCATGGCCAAATACCCGGAGTATGAGGCCGGGAAAGGCAAAGGAACAATTGGACGATCAACATCACAGAATAGGGAAACATTTTTATACTTGATGCAATAAAGAAAGCAACCGACAGAATAAAGTGGAAACTTCTGATTGATAACAGCAGAGTGCAGACGGACCAATGTTTATGGAACGTGATGATGATCATGATGATGATGATATACCACACGTTAATTTCATAAATACATATATGAAGATGATCCCACTATTTATTGGAGATTTTTAAAGAAACTAAATAGCATTTGAAATTGCCTTAATAAAGAGATTTAATTTGCTACATGTTTTAGTTTGACACTGGCCACAGCAAGTCGTCCGCAGTGAAGGTATTGTAATTTGCCTAGTAATTATTGGAAATGAGAGCATTGGAACATGTTGCAAATAACACTTGATGAGTGCCAATTCGGTCACTGATGTTATGGTGTAACCCGTAGGCTATGAACAAACGCTTTTTCCTGACAAAGCTCAGCATTCTGTTGTCTTCTTCCACCCTAGACGATTGCTGTGACCAGTGTCCGGCGAAAACGTTTCGAAAATGAATGCGCTACTTTACAAAATTTTCCAATTCTGTACTAATCCCAATTTTTTAAAATAAAATTTTGAGTCACGGATTAAATAATCGTATGACTGGCGTTCATAAGTACATAGCTCGCGAGGCCTTTCATGTTTTTTGTGGGTTGCTTTGATGGTATACTCGATTTCGAGAGTAGCATATTGCCCGGCCAGAGTAGCGTACATTTCTAAAGGCATTTAAAAGATACTGAAATATAAAACCGCACCAGTTTTTGCATGCCCAGGCAATCCTTACTTAAGGTAAGATATTTTGACAAGCGACAGGATATACTTTCCATTGGTGTTCTATTCTTCGTCGTATCTCTGTTACAAGAAATAAACTCATCCCATGTAATATTACATATTACCAATAATATAATTAATACAATTAGCAGAACGCTGCTATGGTGAGCTCTAGGCTTTAATAGATGACATTTCTATCATGCTGGCCAAGTACAGTTAGTACGGCCTCTTATGGTTAAAACGTTTGCCTTCTAAGAGCATAGTTCTAGATTGCTAAGCCTGCCGTATGTCTTGCCTGCTGAATCCAATCTTGATTATGGAAGTGCATGATGTGTTGATGTGTGCTGAGCCTGCCTCTTCATCCCTTAATAACGGCTATAGGCTTTAGTTTGATGGCTTTTTTGCTGATACCCGCAGCATGGCCTGTAAGAAACAAATCGAAGAAAGCGTTCTATTGACATTCACCAAATATCCACATCCTCCACAGAGGGTGATTAATTATACAGTTTACAACTAAATAAGCAGGCTCTGTAATAAATTAAATCCATTCCGTAAGTGTTATTAGACATTCATACGACTCTCCCCCATCCCATTCCCCGCACCCCATTCCTCCCTCACCCTATTCTCTCATCGAAGAGGGGATGCGGAGGATATCTTATAATCGAAAAAGACACGTCCCCTCAACTCAGTTGTCTTCGCCTTCAGAGGCCCTGCGCAAGCGTGGGGGATTATGACACCGGCATTTCACAACTTGAAAGAAATTGGAGAGGACACAAATAAAGGCGTTTTGACTATGATAATAATAAAGCTAACATGTGACTGAGTTTCAAAATTATAAAATAGAAACGTAATAGATAAGCAATGCTATTTTATCCGAAGGGACCTAATGCAAACAAAAGTCGTATTATCTTCATTGCCGAAAAATCTCAGTCGGAAACTTTGAAGATCCATCGTCCCCAATTTAAGACGAAGAGAGAGTCCTACGTAGAATGCCTACTCAACTATGAGGAAAGACTCAAATTATTTGCACGATTTCTTCTATGGCAGTTCACATACCCTTGGTACTTAAAAAGTCGTTACAAAGCCTCGTTATGGTTCCAAATTGATTCGGACACGTTCTCACAAAGTGAATTGATCTTACAAATATCTCAGCAACTGGATCTGCTGTACTATCACTTTTCGTACTCGTGTTTCTCCAGTTTACTTGCTCTGTTGTGTGTACTGTACCTAGTAGGTCATCTAATTATAGCTTATTCCACATCATTATTGTCGTCGTTGTCTCTTAGGGCTATTACACGTCGACAATTAGAAAATCAAATAATTTAATGATGGGCGGGCGGTGGTACCACATGACATTAGCACTACAAAGTGTCTAAGGTTCCTTAGAAATAACGCCCCGTCTTTGTGGTACGTTGTGAAGTTAAGAGTTTGGAAAGGAGAAATTTTTCGTCGATTTTTAAAACAAAATATAATATATGAAGAGGTGTGCGGAAGCGTCCACACTTCTTGTAGCTTTAGACCTTCCTCGAGAATATAACCTTCGAAATAACTTCCCGTCCACAACTTGCAATAGTGCCCACTTCACTTATATTAGGTATTAATGCTAGGGCATTATTTCCTGTCAATTATTCGGCACATTAACTCCCCAAGAAATGGCAGACATTTCCACACGAGCCATGTGTGGCTACAAGGTATCCCTGGTTTGTTCACAACTGACCCCAGTCACTCTCCTTATCCGCCTTTTATATCTGCAGATATCCCCAACTGCTAATAAAGCCCCATATACACGGTGCAACATGTTGTATCAACATGTCGAACACAAATCGTTCTGAGGACCCTGTCTTGTTGTACAACTGGGTTTAACAACTGCGTTTTCATTTGGAACAAAACAATCTTTTCATGTACGTGGGAGAGAAGTGGGACTACTGAAACTCAAGTAATCCGCCCATTCCCGTCTTGAAACGTCTATGAAATATTGTAAATTCTTTCTGAGCTTCCCTTCCTCCCTCTCGTATGACCCTCGTAAATGCATCGTCTCTTGGCAGATTGGCCACAACATGCTGTGAGAAATAGAACCTGCTCTATTCTAAAATCAGTCGTATCAACATGTTGCGAGCAACAAAAGTTTTATACAACTTGCTTCGTTTACACGGCGCAACATGTTGGGCGCAACACGTCGTATCAAGATGTTGCACCGTGAATACAGGGCTCAAGGAACTGTATTGCTACATTGTTGATGAAGTAGTACTTGCCATCTTGGTAATTCTCCGTACACATAAATAGCTAAATATTTAGTCAATTGTACGCATCAATCATCCGTAGCAGGTGCTTCAAAGGTAGATCCACCTCTTGCATACTTATTTCGAAAACTTTGTGTCCTCTCTTAATCAAAAGTTCCACATGTGTTTACTAATCATTTAAACTTGCTTTGTGTACTCGTTGCATTAACAGTTCTTCAGCCGTCTTGTATGCAGGCACACCTTTTGTCGCTGCACTTCTGCGAAATCTTGCTTGCCTCGATTACAACGGAATCGAGTTTTCAAAGAAAAAACGAAAGAGGTATGCCAACTGAAACTCCCAAAAACTGTTTAATCAACAATGAATAGCTATCAGCCTTTGTAACAGCTTGGTACAATGGGCAACACAATAGAAAATGTATTTCCAACTTAAACACCAATGTAGGCACCTCAAGAGTGTGAATGTTGCCTTAATTACAGGGATACTCTCCCATGATTAATTGTAGTGGGGGTCCAATTGCAAATATTTCAAAATTGTCACCTCCCAAATCATGTAATAATGACCCCCTCCCCATTTTGCAATATATAATATAAGGCTGAAAATGCTAGGGAAGATGACAAAAAGTCAATCCAATAGCACTTCATTATGACCCTCCATTTTATGAAAAATTGAAAAATATCTACCACTTATTCAATTAGCAATGATGGCAATCAATTTTAGAACTCTTCCCTAAAAAAACGGAAATGTACTTTAATCCCGCTTATCAACGTAAGAAGTTTTTAATAATGGTCAACTTGTCCCTAATCTTAAATCCTAAGAATTTTAATTGATTCGTAATGCTATCCTTGTAAATCGTCATATATTTCACATCAACAATTTGATAAATGTTTTAAGTTCAATAGCGGCAAAACAATACATGTTATAGGTTCCATATTTACAAACTGGCACAGCTTCTGTGACTTCAATCACATTTTATTGGGTGAAAATTTAAGGTAGTGAAAAACTTGACTACTCACAGGTATCGACGACATCTGTTACATTTTTGTATGATTCCGGTGCCTGGAAGATATATATTACAAATTAGATCTTAGAGAATAAGGAAGATTAAACTGCAAGAAAATCAATACGATTATAGGCTGTTAATTCTGCAATTTGGAGGATAAAAAAATTTCACTGGGCTTTGAAGACCCATTAAAGCAATCATTTGAATCAAGTTTCCCCTTATGTTTTTGCAAACAAAGTGGCACGGGAATGGTGCAGGAAGATCACTAGCTGCTAAGTACAGTAAGCAAATAAACAGAAGAACATGGAGTAACAGAGCGGAGTGTATGAGTGACTGGTTGAAGCAGGTTACCAAGGAGTGAGCTGATGTTGTAAACGGCCGCTTGATCAATTGCATTATGGACTTCCTTAGCATGCTTCTCTATGGTTTATTTGCAATGTTGCGGGTATCAAAAGATGAAAATGAAAATGGGCTCAAAAACGATGACTATTGCCTGTGGTTAACAAATCATGAAATGGCATACTTTAATACCAGCAATACGACATCGGAGAAGGAAAGGAAATACATTACATTAACACTTAAGTGTAAATCAAATGATAATTGCCATTACACGGAAATATGTAGTTTTATTACATTTAGTTCAGCAGATAGACTTGCCATGTGCCCATGCATGTGTCTGTGCATGCGTAAGTATGCCTGTGCGTGTCTGCATTTGTGTTTATGCGTCTGTGTCTGTGTGTTTATAAGTATGCATATGCGAGTCTGCATCTCTCTCGCTGTGTCTCTGAGCCTGTGTCTGTTTCTGTGCCTATATCTCTCTGTATGTAAGTATCTCTCTGGGTGTCTGTGAATGTCTATGTGTACGTATACGTGTGTGTGTTTGTGTGTGTAAAAACGCTGCGACTGTTTGTGTAATTATGTCTCTCTGGGTTTTCGTACGTCTCTGCCTCAGTGTAACACATCTGTGTATGTATGTGTCTATGCCTCTGTGTGTTTATTATCTCTGTGTCTTTGTGTCTTTGTCTACGTGTCTATTTATGTAAGTAAGTCTGTTTATGCCTGTCTCTGTGCCTGTGTCTGTGCCTGTGTCTGCGCCTGCGCCTATTTCTGGGTAAGTATGTCTGTATATTTCTGTGTCTGTGTACGTATGTCTTTCTGTGTGTGTGTGTGTGTGTGTGTGTGTGTGTGTGTCTTGTGTGTGTGTGTGTTTCCATGTCTTTATGTGCATTAAAATGTTTGTGTGTAAGAAAGTCTGTTTTCTTGTGTTCCGTGTGTGGGTATCTGTGTGCCTAGATTTTTACGTGTATGTGTATATGTGTGCTTCTCTGTACATCTCTGTGTATCTGTGGCTGCGTGTACAGCAAATGTCAAATTTATGAAGAAACGCATCATGCAGTTTGACTGTGTAAAATAAGTATAAAATGTGTGTGTGAAAGGCAAAACAGTTAGGCGATGCATAAAATGAGCAAATCAAAAGGTCATAAATGGAGAATGTAGCTTTACCTCTTCCATAACTAGCTTCGGTGACGCAACTCGGATGGAGATCCCTTGTTGTGCCAATTTGTCTAGAACTTGATGGTAATCGAGGTTGCGTCTATATAGAGGAAATATGTGAAATCACAGATAAAATACATAATATCAATCGTGTAGCACAGCTGTCGTGGGTATATCCTGTTTCTTCACTATAAATCGGCCTAATAAATAGCGCATATGGGCCTTCCTTGCTTGGGGGTCACAGAGGCATTACAGCTTTATCTCTTGCCAAAAGGGGTATCAACTCTAGGCATTGTCATGTACCTCCTGTCAGCGATAGTAAGAATCGATGAAACTCGCTAATTGACTGTTATGAAGAAAAGGCCGCGGTCTAAGTTATTTTAGATAACGGTGATTTATACTCCCTAGGCCAATTTATTTGCAATTCGCAACCACAATAACTATATCATCCCCTCTACAATGTCAGTAGTGTACATAATATATGAAAGATGTTGTAAGCAGTTAAATCGCAACTACCATAGGAGTAATGGAGCATAGTTTAGCGATTAAAGACTTAATATTATTTGTTGATAAAAGACGAGAGACCATCCAAACGTTGTCATTGTAACGTCTTCTTCACAGAAATACTTGTACCCACTGCTTTTACATTTTCACTATGATTTGTTGATTGTTCGTTTGGAAATGTAGTAACAAGAGCGGTGTCAACGAAAAACGAACGGGAACGAACAGAGGGGTGAAGTAAATTAAAAACTTAAGGATCACGAACGCACGCACAATTTGTACCGAAATTAATAAAACTATGAAGTTAAAAATTGTTTCTTACTAAAAGAACGTGTAAACGTGGCAAATAGCAGTCACAATACACGTGACTACTCACATGACTACTCACATGACTACTCACGTGACTACTCACGTGACTACACACGTGACTACTCACGTGACTACACACGTGACTACACATGTGACTATACATGTGACTACACATGTGACTGTGAGAACTACCATACTACGTCAATACTTGGAAACTGTATTATTCAATAGGACCGCTATTAAATTGGTGATGGTCTGTTTGGCTAAATCCTAAATACGTGACTTCATCCTAATCAACCTGTGCAAAAAAACAACAATTTGGAATGTATTCAATGTAAGGTAACGATAAAGGTAGTCCCATACTCAATTACAGAGCGTAGGGGTAGTGACGTGGTAGAGAAGCACATGCCCTGAGCCACGGCATGGTGAGGTAGTCCCTTTCCTCGCCACCTTATCCTTCCCAGCTAATGCCAGGTACCCATTTTACTGCTGGGTTCGTAGTAGGAGTTTTCAGATTGATGGCCGAGGGTGGACTCGAACCAGCAACCCAATGCTTTTTAGGCCCGTTCTCCACCAACTGAGCTAACTCGCCTCCGCATGGGCAGTATTTCCTCGTCTCGTGGCTTGTATGATAACTCATCTGCTTGATAAAAATTTCACTAATTTCATTTGAGAAACAAGAAAAACCCAAAAGCATTCTAAAACTGACACGAAGATGTTTAAAGAAGAAGGGCAGCGTTTATCTACCCCCGAGCTTCCCTTTACTTAATGAGTTGCATTTTGGGTGGGAATAGTGATAAAAGGAGGTGCGAGAATAGATACCAGTGCACAGGCTGTCGATATATACTTCTCATTGTCGTGACCACACACAGGGATTCCCACGATGTTATATTTGTGTTAAGTACTCCCATGTGGCATAGCCTGTCTGTATGACTCCAACCCACCTTATTCATGAGAAGGGGGTGTACTTGTACGTGTATTTGTACGCATACATCTACTAAATAACATGGGAATATGTTAATATATTACCTTGATTTGGCTCTTGAGAGTGCACGGCCCTAGAAAAGGAAAGAAAAGCCATGAAGCCTTAATAAATAAAAAGTTTTCTAGCATAAAGTGAACTGTAGAGATAAATTTTCGAAATAATGTTGTGTCCATCTGACCATTTAACAGCTATCAAAATCATACTAACTCAGTACAAGTTAAATTGCAGACCTACTCTTAATCTAACCATTTTAAAGTGAATTTATGACTTTTTTTTGCTCAATTTTTAGCAGATATTAGGGCATTGTAAAGTAATTATTATGACACAATTTTCGTTATTTATTGGTCATTTGAAATATTATACTGACAAGTTTTGGACAAGTGTTCGTCGTCTAAAATAACTCTAGAAAACAACCACTCACTTGATGAATTGGTTGTATTGAAGAGCTTTTTCATGTAAAAAATCACCCTTCATCTTAATCTCTAATAAGCAATCTTTATTTCTAAAAATGTTGCCCTTGAGGCATCAATTGTTTGCCAAAGAGCTAGTGAAATAATCAAGCAACCACTTATGACGAAGATTTTTTCATGCAAACATTCATGACAGTTTATGACGAAATTTCAAAAATTCAATTTTTTACAACGCTCTATGGTTTTATGACAGAGTGGGAGGCCTTGAAATATAACGCTTAAAATATGTATAGTAATCTTAATTATTCCCACTATACAGACTACCTTTAACATTATAATGATGTTTATCAATAAAGAACTCATTATGTCTAAGTAAAAGAAAGAGTAATCGTTACGGTTGCAGAGACACGGCTGATAGATGACCTCCTGTACTATCAGAGGATGATATGAATGATCAACGATTCTTTCACTTCTTTTACAGCTTTGACATATGAAAGATATCTCATTATAACGTTCAAGCACGTGTTGTATTGCATAGTAAAAACCAGCTACCGTTCACTGTCTTGACTTATCCATAGTTGAGCAAACCATTTCTAATGACGTCAATGACTTATCTTTTGGGGTTGAAGTAGAAGCAAAGACTTCTCAGTGGTAACTACAACTATTGTAGGCTTAATCCTTGTTTGTTTCATGGTCCGACTGTTGCCCTTGAAAACCACAGACGGAGACTTCTTACCCTGGGACAACATAAATTCCTCTATATTGGTGAGTCCAAACGTTCTTAACGTCAGAGGGAAAAAGAACACAAGAAAGCAGTCGAAAGAGGAAAAGTAAAGAGTCACGAGATCGCCGAACACTGCTGGGAAAATGACCACGCCTTTGACTGGGGAAATAGCGAGATACTGGGCAGAGAAATCAATACCACAACCTGAAAGATTACGGAAACAATTCCTTCCCTGTAATACCAAAACCACACCAATAACATATCCTACAACCTACCACACATATGGCTACCAGCACTATCGGGGAAAACACAAGAAACACAAAATCAGCATGGCGCCACTTATCCAACAAGTTCGATCCCTACTTCATCGGGAGTCCGCAATCGAACTACATAAATCAGCAAAGCAGTTCAAAGTCCAACAGCCTGAAGATGGGAGAAGCATGTCTCGAAACGTAGCTCCGAAAAAGACTACGACTCAAGACATGACAAATATTACGGGCCTTACACTGTCAATGTATTGTTGAAGTCAGTTAACGTACATGTTACAGACTCCTTCAGATGGCGGGAACACTTAAAACCGACTTACAAGTCGTATTCCCGAAGCAGGTTATTAGTAACCCACCGATCAAGAATCAAGAAGCTTACTTACGTAAATACAAAATGTGTCCCGGCAATTTAATAATCATGGAAATGTGCATCATTTACACCTTGTTGTAGTAAAGCACAATTAACTAAGTATCTTACTATCTTATAAAAAATTATCATCAAAAAGGGCGAATTTGAAAAAAAAGGCGCCAAATTTCAGTAGGGAAATAGGAAATGTCCACACCCGGACTTCTATGGTCAAGGCACATGACGCAAAGACAAACACCAATAAAGGAAACTGTAATATGGAGAACGTTTCGTCTTCCTTCCTCGGGTCTACTGGAAATATGCGAAACCTGAGGACGTCTGAAGAAGCCAAAAAGTTTGGTCCTTTGTCGGTGTTTTCAGTACCTTTACTATCAATAATAACCTGACACGGAGAGGCTGGCCTCCATAATTGTGTAGGACTGAACGACAAAGTCCACCGGTGGACCAATGTGATGACTAGAGAGATAGTGTAAGACATCATCGTGCGCCAACCTTTACGACCTTATTAAGTATAAGTTCCCCCAGGGCACGAAGTCTGCCGAGCAGCATTGGATATGATGTAACTAAAACGCCTATCTATACTTAAAGCTACATGGCATGGTATAATTACCGGCTTCATTCTCGTAAGTATAAAAAGATCGAAAAAATGAACGCATCAAGTTGCTCTCTTCTTTCATCGAAGATGGTACTTACGGCTCCATGGCAAGTTGTGCCAAAGGTTTCACTCATTCCCTGTTCAGTCCCCGTCAAAACATAACTACGATGGAAGTTGTAATAGAAAGAAATTAGGCTATCAACAGAAGAGTGGTTAGCAACAGAAGAGAGGTTAGCAACAGAAGAGAGGTTAGCAACAGAGGAGAAGTTTACAATAGAAGAGAGGTTAGCAACAGAAGAGAAGTTTACAATAGAAGAGAGGTTAGCAACAGAAGAGAGGTTAGCAACAGAAGAGAGGTTAGCAAGAGAAGAGAGGTTAGCAAGAGAAGAGAGGCTAGCACCAGAAGACAAGTTAGCAACAGAAGAGAGGTTAGCAACAGAAGGAAGGTTACCAACAGAGGACAGGTTATCCACAGAAGAGAGGTTAGCCAAGAACATTAACAGTCGCGAAGAATATAGGAACACGGTCATTTCATTGTTAAGCAAAAGAGTAAAATTAAAAATTTATTATTCTGGAAATGGCCATTCAAAAAGATTAAAAACAGAGGATATTTGTGGTTCTAGTGGTCACATTTTCTAAAAAGTTGCCACAGTATACTTCCTATTTACATCAGGCTCTCGTTTATCTTATTGAAACTCACAATTTCAGTGTCGGTCAAATGGTTCGTGACATAAAATCCAGAAAATCAAAGCAATACCTCGCACGGTCAGCTAGCTATTGTTGGCACTCGTCAGAAACAACAAGTATTCTCCTCTGTCGTTCGTTTTTAACACAGTTATGGTAGCGGTGGAAGTCAATTCTGCCCCTAAATAAATGTTGAGCCCCTGGTATTGTTGGTACGCATTTCACCGACCCTTGATAAAAGTCTGAACTTCTCTACCTTAAATAGAACCCTGGTCGATCAATGTAACAACGCATCATTAACTATAGTAACCTACATAAAACTGTTAGGCGACTGTTGTCAGTGTAAACCAGGGGTTTTCAACCTTTTCCAGCAATGTCCCCATTTTTTGGTTAATGAAAAGTTTGCGTCCCCCATTTCATTTCAAATAATGACTTATCATAACTGTCGAATAGAATATATAACATTTTTTTGCGATTAAATGATGTTCGCGTCCCCCAAAAATATTTCGATGTCCCCAGCTTGGGGACGCGACCCCAAGGTTGAAAACCCCTGACCTAGAAACTTTTTAGTAAGAGGCACCACAAAGTAAAAAGGTCATTCAAAAAATAGTATCACATAAAGTTGGTTGAAATACTGTCAAATCAGCAGAATAATTGCAATTATTCCTATCTAAAAACTGCAAAAGTTAAGGTGTGATTTACCATGTGAATGAAACAGCACATGTCATCAACTCTATTGCAGTTATGATAAAAAGAACGTAGGGGAGGCGGGTACATTTCTAGCACATATGTGATTCTTAATTTTAAAGAAGAAAGTGCAATAAAAGAATGGCGTTAAACGATGATAAGAAATTCACGTACATAAAATAAAAGAAGACATAACAAAGTGATATCTAAAGAGGGATCATTTCTTAAATTTGACAGCTCAAGAGAAGTATTTAATAACTTGTCCCTCAGATCCAGCGCAAAACAGTGCATGGGGTAAGTTTCGTTCATTGATCAGAAGAGAGGAAGTTCGATTAATTAATTAAGATAACGATTGTCTTGCGATTGATGGTTCATCTGTCTGCTGTTGTTTTAAACGGTATTGATTGATATTGGTTCAGATTGAAGCAAGATTCTAAATTTAATAGTTGGCTGATTACAAGAGGGTATAAAGAGGGTCAGCGGCCCTATTACCACTTTAGAATCTAAACTAGAGGATACCCTTAATACTGACTCGTTTCTAGCCTCGCTTTAAAACCCAACGCTTCGAGTAAAATTAGTTTGAGGTGTTCAAATGTTGCTGAAAATACCGTCTTGTTGAATAACTGGAAGCTAGCATAACGTGATTATTGGTAGCGGGAGCTCAATAGAATGATATCGATGAATGTAACATAAACATTGGCAAAACAGGAGTTTCCAAGACGCGAGGAGAACACCAAGAGTGAAAAACATTAGGCTTATGTAGGGTGGCCCAAGAAAATTTGAATGTTTTGTTGCTGAAAACGCCTGTCGATCCCATATTCCGACAAACATAATATCCTGCCATGCAAAAGTTATACTAGTTTTTACAATCAGAGTTATTTCCTTACCTTATTGAAAGAGGATGGCATGACGCAATCCCTCCTCTCCCATAAAGCATGCTACTGAATATAATCACCATCAGATCGTCAACGTATGTTACTAAAAGTTTAATAAATACAGTAAATTCTTGATGTGGTACTCAGAATGGTTTCACCAATTTTTTCAAGTAAAGGATGTTTCTGCACATCGTGTCTATGCCATTTAGGGTAAGTACCTATCCTATGCTATATACTTATTTAAAAGGAACAAATGAGGGGTGCTCCGAAAAATATTACTCTTTATTATAATTTTTATGTGGTATAATGAAAATTTTAAACTTTCACGTATTTTTTCTTAAAGAAAGGAACTATCCGCAAAATCTTCAGAAAACTAAAGTAGAAAACCCTTTTTTAACCTATTACATCTCCTCGATGCAAGCAGAGAGTTTGAGAAGTTCTAAACACTATGTATAAATTTGAAAGAAATAGAACTCAATAATGCTACGGAAAAACCTGCCACATCAATTTTCAAAATCGTTTGCTTTTGTTTAAATACAGAGGTCCGAGTTTCACGTATGCCCTTCATTATTAAATTTCGTGGTTTGTCTGGTTTTCCTCAAAACCCTGTCCCCCTTCTTACCAGAGTCCTTTTGAGAACGACCCTAAACCACCGTATAATTATTTAACGTTTGATTAATAGGGGTGCTTTACTTCGCATCGAATAAAGTTAACAGAAGACAAAAAGATAACGTGGGGGGAAGGCCTTCTAGCCTCCTTTTAACCTTTGTAGACTTAAGGCTGATTTGAATACTGCTAGAGTTTTATGATGATATTATATTACTTTTTGTCTTTGCTGTCATGATCCCCTACCCCATAATCAAGTAGTAGGGTCTTGCAAAGTCCTCCTCTTTGATCAAATATGTGAAAGATTCAGGGACGTAGGAAACGGGGGTACTGGGGGCACGTGCCTTCCCAGGATTTTGCTATAAGCAAAAAGTGTCCTTTTATACGCTGTTAAATCCAACACGTGGTAAGGTGTTCCGTGAGTGAAAGAGTGCCCTTTGACTGCGTCCCTAGAGAGATTGGTCAGAGGAAAACTGTAAATAGTGATTTTCACATTCACGTACGTCTTCATAGCTTATAAACAATGAATCTACTGGGGGCTATATGTCAGTATGTTGTTACAAACACTGATAGCACGGTAAACACGTGCTACGGCTTAAATAAGTACATTGCAATAATCACGTCAGATGACCTTGGAAACCGACATGTAACTCTTTGAGTTCCTCTCTTGAATATATACTCCACCTTTGATTCATGCATCTTGAGGATATTCATGTAAAACAACTACAAGTTTACATGAGCAACTCAATTGCTTACTATAAGGCTATAAAATACATTTTTATGCTAATGCTTTCTTCCCGTTCAGATGTGCGAAATACGCTCTGTCGACCGTTTTTGAATTTGATTTGATTATAAACGATCCTGTCTGCTCAGCAAATCAAACGTACTGCAATAAATTGCTATTTGCCTTAAAATAGTCAAGGTAACAAGTAGGCTTTTGATGAGTATTGGCAGTAGCGGCCTTGGATGGTGGATGCTGTGATAATCACATTGATATGTTCTTCTGGCTGTATACTAAGGGTCTCAAAAACAAGTAGGGAGTTTTGACTTATATTCAAATTTACAACTTATGTTGGTGACTGAAAAGGATAAATCCTAAATATCGAGTTGCTCAGAGAAACAAAAGTGTATTTTTACTACCAGATAGTAACACCCGTGCCGTGTGAGTCAAGTAGATCGTTCAACAGATTTTTAACAACACTAAAATGTCCAATAAAAACTATCTGCGCTACTTCAATCTACTCAATAAGTAACCTAAGAGAGTAGTTTGAGATTATGGTATAGAATAGAGAAAGATTAGAAGATCATCTCATCAACTGAACTAGACGTAAGTAAATGATTGTTAGGCTTAGCATAAAATACTCATCGATGGCATTTTTGGGTGTCAAACTATAACAAGGTAGCGTTAGTTACTCTGATAAAGAGTGAGAATTGATGTTAGTAATATGCCTTTCTGGTATAAGTGCGTGTTGCAGTGCAGAGGTCTTGTTTTCATGTTTTGCATAATTTCTCAGTTGATGCTATTTACGAAAGTATTTAGATATGCATTACATTTCACATTCAACCCCCGTTACTTTGCCAATGACTAGTGTAATAAATGTAAAAGAGCTATATGCTTATGTTTTTTGAGTCATGAGACTCATTTCCAAAACGGACTTTTCGCACAAGTGCAAAAAAAATATTTGTTAACGCTGAGGCTTCAACTGTCTCTCCGGCTTTTTGTCCTTTCTGTGATAAATATTTTTCCTCTACAGTACTTTCCCATAATGCTGAAACACGCAATCAGGTTTTGCATCAGTAATTGCTTGATTTCTATGCAGTTTTCCTGGTGATTCAATGCCCTTAACTACACCATCCAATTTTTGAATGATCGGTTGTTTGATCATTACGAGAATTACGTAAGTACCTTTAAATGCCGTTTTCCCTCTGCAAATCTGCACACTTACCTGGCCATGATGCCATGAAAACAATTGCTCCTTAGGCAAACTACAGAAATCTATCACACGTGAGAATTAAAATGTTGGACGAGTTGAACACTTCCATCTTAATATAATTGTTAAATCAGTAGCTATACAATAAAATGTTAATGATTGTTAAAAACATTATACGAGATATTTTATCGAATCAGGAGGCAACTGGCATGGCCAATCATACCGTGCATTTCAGACTTCATAGTAGTGCTTATTCCTAGTGTTGAATCACATAAGAGAAACAAATTTCGAAAGTCAAAGGTATCCATCAGTTATTTTATTTACTATTTCTGATTCAATGAACATTTCTTCTATCCTACACGACGTAAGATGTCATCTTCAATACAAAAAACTGTCCTCCGATATTTGCAAAATTGATGAATAGGGTTCCATCAGATTTCGTGATTATATCACAAGATGTAATAGCTACTCCACTGTAATACTCTGCCACTTTTATAAGGTTTGATGCATCCCAAACTCGAACCCAACCATCTAAAGAACATGTTATGAGTCTTTGGCTATCTGAGGTAACCTTTACTGTAGAAATTTGCTGATTATGAGCTAAAGTGTTGCAAAGAACATTAAAAGTTTCAAAGTCACGAAGTTGCAGTTCTCCATTGTCTGTAGCAGTTGCTACCATGGAAGCATCAGGAAGAGCACAAACTCTCGAAAAGTAAAACACCTGTTCAACATTAAAATCTGATTTGTAGGACATCGCTTTACTCTTAATAGTGTCCTCGCTAACGCATCGAATAAATTTGCACAAGGTGGTAACCCAGCAGTTATCTGCAGAGAAAATTCCTTGTAAGAGACAGCTGTCTTCAAGTTTCCAAACTGTTTTAGACAACGTTCGGCTCTTGCTGTTACCATCCTTTGGATGGTTCCACACTAAAAGCGATTTCTTCTCAGTCAAGAAAAACGCCGGTTTAAAGAGGGACAGTTTGCTGGCCATTTGTAAACATCGTGCGGTAGGGTCACTACGAACAGGAACCTGGGTACAAACTTTTCTGCTCAAACTTATCACACAAACGTTCCCTTCTGCGTAGTAATGGATACATACATACATATTGTCGCTCGAAAAATAGGCATCTTCAATTTCACCGTAGGGAGGCAATCGTATTTTTGTGTTGCACGAAGAATTAGGAAACCCAGATGACCTAATTTCCTTTGAAAATATATGAGAATCAACCACATATAAATATGTCTTCTTACGATGTTCGTTCCCAACGTGCTCACAAATGTACAAAACTTGAGTCAAGTCTTGAGAATATGCAGCAAATATGCACCCTTGGTTTCGATAAGTCTTCAATATTTGTCCGGTTTCCGAGTTCCATACCTGAGTAGTGGGGAATTGACCGCCAGAACATGTTATCGTGCCATCACCATTAGGAATTGCCAAACAAACATTGATGATCGAGTCATGTACATAATGCTGTCCCTGCTTCCTCAGTAAGTCTACATCTAAAAGTTTGATTGTTTCATTTGTAGCCCCTATGCTAATCGTTTCAGCAGGGCTAAGGGATATATCAAAGCGAGAGGCATTTGAAGGGCCAATCGCTGGTAAGTCATACATGCTTGTATTCTGTATATCTTGAATGACTACAGTACTTACTTCATTGGTTTCAACACAAGGATTTATCTCCCACTCTATGACGTCTTGCCCTGAATGAGGTAACTCTGACCCAATTCCCTCGTTCTCGAGAGAAAATATAGTGAGCTTTTCTTTCGTGATAGCTATTAGTTCATTCCAGCTTCCCAAAAATCGACAAGCCGCACTGTATGGAATTCGAAACAGGCCTGCTCGTAGATCGCCATTCCCTAATCTCTGTAGTTTTACTACAGCTGCCTCAGTGCTGTCAGCAGCGCCATTCATTAAGGAAATTGATAGGAAACTGATGTCATAACTGCAATTGAAAACGTCAATGTAAGGGAAAGCGAACTCCGATCGCCTGATTAATAGTTTGGGTTGAAGATCAGGCATAGGGCATAGAGAAATCCACGTCTCCAAATTTTCTCCGAAAGAGCTCACAAGCAGATATTGGCAAGCTAAAACAAAGTTCACTGAGACTATTTTGGAGTGTAACCCGTATACGTTAAGTTCACGTGAAGATTTATAGGTAACGGCACGAGGGTGCTGATAGTTACTAGGTGATAAGGGTGATAAATCCCATAATTTTACTTCGCTGACTCCGCTATCGTCAGACATTCCAGTGGCCAATAAATGGCTTCCATCGTCTGCATAAGCTACAGAGATTGGCCTCCCTTTCACACTCACTGAATGTGCATTCCATCTGGATAACAAAACTGCGCTTAACGTTTCCTCGGAAATTACTCTCCAGAGATACACGTCGCCATTCTCACAAGCACAAGCTACATCAACAAGAGTGGAGATCGTTTGTGTTTTGGCAAAATCTTGGTGAGCCGTGACACCTCGTGACGGTAAAAGTGCAAAATAACTCACGTCAACTGGAATTGATATCACCTTCTTAATCACTCCAAGAGCAATATCCCAGATATGAAGTTGATTATCCGAACATAATGTAACCAGGTATTTTTCGTTCCAAAACTTGAGCATATTTAAGCGCTGTTTGCGTCCTTTAAGTGTCATAAAACAAGGCTGCTCCTCAAAGGGTTTGTTCATGTATTGAAGTAAGAATTTAGTTTTCAGTCCTAACATGAACGGCTTGGGAATTTTTTGCGCAAATAGAGACATTTCCTCTGAAACACGAGAATTGCTAGAGTAATTAATAGCTTGTTGGTAGATAAGATGAGGCCATTCAGTTAATACATGAATCTGGGACGAAATGAATTTATAGTAATCTACTAGTCTGGTTGACGTAACACATTCAAGTGCAAATTTGTAGTCATTGAGTAAGTCAGTTCCAAGACCAGCTTGCAACTTAGCAGCAATGAATTCAATATTACACAAATATTCTTCCACAAGCAAAGGGTTTGTACCTTTGACTGATAGTTTAGGTAACTCATACAATTTCTGCATATTGTAGTGTATTTCATGGCCTTCCATGTTTTGCCAGTATAGAGGCTGTCCCGATATATTTCTTCCTTCAAATTGGCTATCTATAGCTAATTCTCCTCCAAAGTACTGTCGCAGACGGTCCACAAAGTGTACTCTTTGGTCTCTTAAATATCTCTCTTCCGCCAGTTCTTTAAATTGTTCATTGCTCCATGACAATACAGATTTAGAATAGGCACTGGTCTCCATTATGACTCCTCTAAGGCCCCTTCTTAATCGAGCAAAAATCATGGGAGGAACTCGCCTTAGTGGAGTTTCATTAGGTTGTATTACTTGATCCAGCACATCATGCATTGTTGATAAAAGGTCAACCAAATCATAATCAGTCAGTCCGTGTTCCGAGACGCAGAGGAAGCTTAACGTGGTAGAAACGAGCATTTTACCATGTTTACTTTCTACCCTGCATAAAAACAAATTGAAGAGATCTCGAATTGTTAGTGGCAAACCTTCAAGCTGATCATATGATGTTGCTTGAACTACGATATCGAACAATAAACGTAGCCTCAATACCGTTGACAATTCTTGAGAACTGTCTGTAACAACTTTCAGGGCATGATCAAGTTGCTTCGGTGCTAACAATCGTCCGGAATATTCCAGCAGCGAACCAAATATAAGGAGTGAATCGTCGTAAGACAGAGGTTTGATTTCCAAATAATTACGATCTGGAATCGACGTTTTATGAAGACTCTCGAAGCATCCTCTGTGAGTGGATAATGACGAGACGACTATGTAAACATTAGGTGGTAAATCTTCCGGAAGCCAACTCATACATGATCTTCTCTTCTTTTTTTCTTGTAGTTGATCCAAAGAGTCAACAAATATAATAACTTTCCTGTTTGGAACGCCAATGCGTAGATATTCATGAAATGTTGTCACCAACTTTTCATAGTCGTGACTTAATGTGGAAATCTCTCTACCGGTTGCGAACGCAATCTGGCGACACAAGCTTCTTACCAAGGAAAATGGTTTTGAAGAGTCAGGAGTAGCACCGCAAGATCTACAAATCAACACCGGAGACATATTGTCATGATTTGTGAAATACTGAAAAGCTTCGAGAGCAAGTTTGGCCATGAATGAAGTCTTTCCAGTTCCACTCGCACCATGAACAACAAAAGCCTTCTTATTTTTCGCTTGTTTGAAATAAAGCAAACCCTGCTCCACAAGTGAACTGCGTCCAAAAAATTGTTTTGATCGGTCTGAAAAGAGACACATATGAGCTGCAATTTCGTTGGTCAAGTCATCAGTAAGTGATGTAACTAAAAGATCCGTCCTTACGCGATCTATTATCAATTCCTTTACCTTATTGCCAAAATTACGAACGTATTCTTCATATGACTCTTCTGATATTTCTTCATTGGCCCAGCCTACATTATACCTTTCGGTATAAGCCTTTGTTTCTTCAACTAAGTCCCTTAACAGGTCTATCCTTGTTTGAGAATCGTAAGAATTTTCAGATGTACTTGAAGTCTGGTCATCATTGTTATTTTCTCGGCTGATATCACGCACGAACATGAAACAACTATTAGCAAAATGAGGCCCCTTAATAGCCATTGCTTGTCGTACTTCTTGTTCGGTAATTGATCGGTTCCATTTTGCTTTTTGCTCCATCGTAAGAGAGGGCGACATAAGGGCCGAATCGGTAAGCGTTCGGCATAGCTGAACTTTTACTGCATCAAATGTTTGAAAGTCGGTAGGTTCTACGAAAATAATAAAAAAAGACAAAAATTAATGTCGCATCTTATAATTTGGATTGATAAGCTGCTAATGTGCCTACCAGTGACGTAGAACCATTTTTCGTCGAAGAGGTGGGTGGGTAATGGGCACTGATCTCTAAAAAATACTGGATCGAGCATCTTTCGTCTGAAAGTGAGGTCAAACTTTGGAAGCCATTTCAGTCCCTGTCACACAAAGCTTGTAAACAATGTTACGCAACATGGCGGACTTTCCCGCGCTATTTTAACTAACGGGAGCCAGTACTCGTGACTACACTTTTTCGTAGTTGGAAACAATGGTAAGCTCGATCCAGTCTTTTTTAGAGATCAGTGGTAATGGGAAACTGCCATTGTTGTATGGGATCTAATTACCAAAATGAGGCCAAATTACCTGTCTCTCTGTCAATTATGCTGTAACTCAAGCATAAGTAAGTGACAGTCGCTCTATACTCATGAAGTGGAGATATCTACGATTTTAAGGGTAAATGAACTACATTATGAGTGAGTATTATCACAAATGTCTGACTTTTTTTCGCCGAATGGTTTTACTTACTAGATATTCAAGTTTTTTACGTATCCATATAAGAAACAGAAAAAGTAATAACTAATACTAAGCAAATACTGAAAACTGAACATTTCTTATTTGTTTCAAGTAAATAGGTTGTAGATAGGGTTACTGTGGTAAAGTTTGCTATTAAGACGAAGTCTTGGTATAACCTTGTTTCTCACTTGTATACGCGTGTGCAATGGTTCACCCTGCAAATATATATCGCACTAATTAAGTATGGTCGACCGTGAAGTGCCTGCGTATTCCCTTCTTTCGTTACATATACCACATTTCTGCTTGGAGCGGGTGCACTTCAAGACATGATCAACCACCGTGCAAAATATCAATACTATTCAAAAATAATGAAAATTATAACTGATACCGACAATGCCTGTGTATTCATCATGCCTTCTAAAAGGACAACAGATTTTTGTTAATGCACTGGGAGCCAACGTACGTCCTGCAAATGCTTGGTATTCTTCCCTAATTTCCTCTCTTTTCGTTACTTTTCATGCCAATTTGACAGCCGTTGCTCGTGCATAATTGGCCGATATTTGATCTGATGTTATATGTTTGAGGAAGCAAAGAGCATATTTCCTATTTTTTCATCATCGATTCCGACCTTCAATAATACTTTATGAACTTTTCCTGCTTTACATGTGAACGTAATATATATTTCAAAAATTGAATAATTCATAACTTATATGAATATTCAATCATTCAGAAAATCGAGAGTCGAAAATTAATTTGTGGATTCTTTCTAAATAGGTTCTTGTTAACACATTCCTTAATAGTTCATCAGATTTCGTGCTGCTAGGGGAGCCGTCGCATTGTTTGTACGTTATATTACATCCTTACACTATAAAATTATCAAGAGTGTGATTACAGTAATAGGCAGGACCGAAAACTGTCTCCACAGCTCTCCAGCAGAATACAGTCAGTTGTCGTTAAAGGAACTCAACAATCGGTAACATATTACTTGAAAATAACTTATTGGAATAAGTATGAAGGGAAATCCCTTAGTATCTTGAAAGAACTACCCTTTTATGTTTGCATAACATAAGGCGATAAGCTGCAAGTTACTTCTGGCTAAAGTATAATTGCCGAATCAGAACGAGATCCAATCCCTTGTTGTAAGACAAACTAAAAATAGCTAACTATCCTATTAATGAAGACAAGAATCCAAAAATGTAAGGAAAATAATGATGTCTTTACCTATGTTGCTGCTCAAATCGTTTTGCGTCTGAAGCACGTATTCCGATGGAACAGCATTTTCGTCTTCCTTATACCAATGTAGTAAAAGCTGCCTCGATTCTTCATCTAAGGCACCATTCAAAATTCCATGGAATTCATCAAATAGAATGATTTTTGGCAAAGGTATCCATCCATATTGGTTAGATGATAAAAAGATGAAGCAAGGACCGACAATAGAGTCACGAAGGCATCTTTCGACTTCTGAAACACATATCCCGGGAATATCCGGGTCGTTTGAATGTTGGCCAAAGAATCCCCATCGCAAGTCGACTGCATCAAATTCAAGTCCATTTTGTTTGCAGAACAACTGTATCTCCGGATAGACCTCTCTCATCAAGTAATTTCGTTCCGCATGAGTATCAGAGAAAGTGCTAGACACGAACAGACGAAGAATGTTTCTTTTAATTTGCTGCGCTGCTGCTGCATCTCCGAGTACGACGCGCTTTTTAAGTTCTGCATCTTTCAGAAGAGGAGACCCTGGTTTCATTCCGCTCTGTACACGACGTCGTTCCAGCTGCAGCTCATGACTCCATATCTTCACAAGTTATAAACCTGTGCCGTAGAGAGCATACATATAAAAAGATGGTACCTGCCTAGAAATTGTAGGAAGATTGATTCAGTAAAGGAGATCTACTCGTAAGTCAATAGTAATGTCAAATATAGAAATTGCCCGTTTTTTCAACTAATTGTAGAACAGATAGCGCTGTTTGTTCAGGAGTTGTTGAGAAGGGTATGGAAGTTGCCGAGCAAAATTTCACAAGAGAATTCATCTATTGTCCATTCCTATTACAGGTTGAGATTAGGTGTGTATTTGTTCAAGCCCTCTCAGTCTTTTTAACTATTTTATTGGTATATTTACCTAGATTCAAGACTGTAGAACAATGAAATTATTTAGCATAACTATGATTGCTTGAGGTCTTTAAAGTAAAATTTTGGCATCCAGACATGACATGCAAGCACTAAAAACGATCCATAGAAATAAGTGGCTATACAACGGGTCGAAACTGGTGACCAGATATGTACACTTTTGTTCAAGGAGGCTCGTATATTAGAATTTCTTTAATGCATGTTACTTTCTATATCGAAATGGACATTTTAAACATTAGATACAATTTTCAGCCCATTAAGATTCTTACTTTGGGGACAGCAAGATTTATATAGTGAAGACAAGAATCTTAAATATCTTAGTGAGTTAGGATCTATGAAATTCAGGAATATGAAACAAGTGTGCTTGCAATAATAAGAAAGCAATAGCATCAAAGAAAGATAACAAAATGAAACAAAAATAAAAACAACAACAACAACAAACCAAACCTCCAACAAATAAATAAAGAGAGGGATTAAAAAGGGATATATATATATATACATTTATATGTATATAAATAAAGATACGTGTTGGCTATTGCACAAAGTAATTGTAAAGTAGGTGGGGAAAATTTCGTGTAAACTAAATGGTGTATCCTTTGCCTTAGATGCTAAGCTTACTAAAACGATGTAGGCTTTTTTACATTGACATGGACTTCATTCGTCAAGTTTTAAAATCAAACTCGTGTTATCATCATTGTTTTTATATTTTATGGGTCATTAGCCTTTAGTAACATAATTTCTACGAATGTTGCAGATCTACACTGAGCTAAACTCAACGAGAGAAAAACGTATTTCCATATCATACCACATTTTAATGAATTAAATAGTCACTTGACATATGACTGTACACTTAACTTTGTTCAACGGTGTGTTCTCTTTTTATGTCTTTCCTTTGTCTGTTAGGCATTGGCAATGATTCTGAGGGGGACGGGAGACTCGTCCCCCTCACTTTTCAGGATGGGAGAACAACAGCTGCTTTATCCCCTCCACTTTTGGGCTTAGAAATGTCAAGTTATTCATGTTTAATCCTTTTGTCTCCCTACATTCTTACAGCAATCTGCGTCTATGCATATTAAACACAACTTAATGCATAGCTAGCGTTGCAGGCCAAAAATATATTTCATACGAACAACCAACAATTGTTTTCTTTTTCCTGTAAGCCTTTCACGGGTTCTTATACAAGCAGAACGCAGATGTTTTGGAGTCAAGAATATTTGAGTAATCAATTATCGTTCGTTTAGGAAAATATATAAAATTTGGAAAATGTCGCCAGTCAGATGACGCAGGAAATCTGGCCTCCAAAATTGCGTAAAGGTGGATATCAATCCACCGATGGAGAATTTGGTGCTAATGTTGGGACTAGATAAATATATTATGCTAGTTAAATGCTATTATTGTTGGGCCAACTACCTCAGTTGGCAGAGCCGAGTTAAGAAGGTGCTTGTCACTGGCTCAAGTCCCGATTATCACAAAGTGTCTATTTCTCTAATATCTTTAAAAACTAAAGATACATCTATAAAGAGTGACGATGTCGCATAGTTGCACCTCCTAGGTATCTACTATATTGCTTCCGCACTTTTCTTGGTTCTGATCAAGCACAGTTTGTAATCACGTGGTGCCACAAATATTAATGAGCACAGCCATAAGGTTTTATAAAAGCCGACTATTTGTGCTGAAAAAAAGTGCTAAGACACAAATTGTCAAAATCAAATAGCTTCAACCATAGTACGGAGCAACTTAATGGCTGTCATATAGCTATTTGTAGGGGTGTGACATACGGCTCAGAAGGGAGAAACAGTCAGAAACTTGCAGGTTATTATTAACTGCTAGAGCTACTTATTAGACTTTTACACGAACTGTTTTTTCTCTGCTTCTGAATCCAGAAACCGTGGAAGCTTAGACTAAGGTTCTTGAGAATTAAATTTAACACCCGAGTTGTCTGCTTGAGCTTTTCCAATTTCTATTTTTGATTGCAAGAAACTCAGGTAGTGGAAATAATGTCAACATATATGAAATAATAATGATTGTATCTCAGAGGGACATTCACTGAAAACGTATGAATGGGCAATTTGGGTATAAGTGATGATCCCTAAAACTAATTTCAATAAGGTATAAATGGCTACTGGAGTGCTGTTTCAGTAACCATTTTGGTATCCACTTTCATCAGCGATAGCAGGGGCTTATGATAACACAGTTCAAGTGCTAAATATTCTGACGCTTGTCGACTCGGTTGTTGAGAAGATTAGGAAACAGTTTGTTTTGAGTACAAATAAATAAATTGTTGTGAATTACAGTGATGTCAGTATTCTCTTTTAAAATGGCACTTTATGTATGCTCAACGTTAAGTCTACAAGTGGTAGCTACAGTCAGACAGAGGTAACCACAGGCAAAACAGAGGAATGTACGAGCTCTAAAAGGCTCAGGATAGGGCACTGACGTGGAGTGCAAACTACAACCTAGTATCTATGTACATAGTAAGATCAGCCTGATAAAGAGAAGGTCTGAGATGATTTCTGAGATGCCACAATAGCCTGCATTGCAGAGGTCCTTTGCTTCGTCGTGAGAAAACACCGAAACTGGTTTGAGGAAAACGACAAGGACATTCTAGCGCAACTTGAAGCTATGCACGACAAACATAGACAGCACATCTCAGACAAGCTGTCATACGCTTATTCTACTGAAACTGAAAGATATGAATCATCCTAGGATAATAAGACAAATAAAATTTGCTATATCTTGATCGTTTACGTCACTCAAGGGCCAATTCTGTTCAGGGGCATTCAACCTAATTTTGCTTTATTTTCTGTGTTACGATTACTTCGCAACAAAGTTTTGCATGGAGGCCTTTGTAAGTGATGAGGGTTGGGGCACTCGCTTCCAGTCCCCCAGGATTATCCTAGGATGATTCATATCTTTTAGGAACAAGAGAAGAAATCAGGATCAATTAGGGACAAAATAGGGAGAACTATCAAACGATTTAAGTGTCAATCTATAACAGCTACTTCATTTGAAATGGAATCAATTCCCGATGATGACAGCACTAGTAGTGATAGCAGCAATGGTGATAATGATAGTGACAATGATCATGATGCTGATAATGTTAACCATGATACCGATGGTAATGATTATGACAATGATAATGTTAACCATGATATCGATGGTAATAATTATGACAATGATAATGTTAACCATGATGTAGAGACCAATATGATGATAATCATGATGATGACCATGATGGTGAAGATGAAATATAGTGTGTTAAGACAAGAGACAATGTCTATTTGTTTCTGATGTTAGCTCAATCTCCAATATAGTGTCATCATCATCATCACATTTGATTTAACTTGTTTAAGTTGATTTTTTTCAGTGACAAAATGGCGACATCTACCTGAAACTTAACATATACTGTAAAAGTATAAAAATTCTTCACTTATTTTGTTGTGTTTGTATTATGACAACAGGTGCTAGCTTCAAATTGAGCAACTGTTTCCCCTGCGACCCAATTCTGATTCTCTTTCAAGGAAGCTGCGCTACTGGTTTAGAATTAGAAATTGGTTTAGAATTTAGAAATGGAAGAAGGTGGTTGACCAGACCACGTTCGAGCACCTGAAATTCACTAAACGAAAAAGAAATCGATGTATTTTCAACTTTACTGTTTGTAATACTAATGCTCCATCTACAACACTGATTTTATTTTCCAAAATTTTATAACGGAGTTACTCGGTAGCTCTTTATCCATGTCATCTTGACAGAAGTATAGTAAGTACATTTGTGTCTATTTGCTCGCAGCTGTGTCCACAACTACCTGTCTTGTTTGCCTGTACTCTTTCGACTTTCAACCAAATTACGTTTTGCATGATTCTTCTCTATGTGAGTATCAAGTAACTCCAATTTCACTAATATTAAGCCATAAGAGTAGTCTCGGTAAAGGAAGGCACAAAGGGTCACATCTTTCGCTATCACATTACGGATTTCTATCAATAGGGAAATAAGGTTCGCCCTTCTCAGATTTTGAAGAGTGGAAGCGTCATAACCTGTCTCTGTTCCACCATACACCGTTGACAATTTTTCCAGATGTGCAGGTGAAATAGTGTATTTGTCTTGCTTAAATTCACGGACTGTATGATTTACAATATTTTTCAACTTTAACAAGATTTTTCTATTTGATAGCAAACGAAGGAAATTTTATTTTCATACCTGATCATGTAAGTATTGATAAGATGCATAAAGAAAGGCATTGCCATGTTTATGAAGATAAGAAGATATTGAGTGCTTTGAAGACAGTACTTACTGTAAAAAATTAATCATACATTTCTAGTAGTTGTACAATGTACAGTTTCTAAAATAACTAAATACAATTTAGAGACCGGAGGGTGAACGGATATACAAGCGTACCTCTAGATTCACCGGCCTTGACTTGTTCAAATATCGGGTGTTTGTGTCGACTCTTTATGATCCGCTAGTCCCTTATGAAGTACCTATGTTCATACGTTGAACATCTCGGTGGCGATGACTGAGAAGTCGTCTGACGGACTAGCCTTGTATTAAACGGAGCGCTTTGGCACACAATACAATGAGAGCATGATTGAAAATGGGCTGTACAAGTGGTCGAGTTTTCCACGGCTAAAACAGCAGTGATACACTGTGCAGGTCTTCTGTCTGAGAGGGTAGTTGCTCAGCCGTTCACCGCAATTGATAAAAGAGCGAAGAAATGAAGCTGTACACCGTATCATCATGCCAAGACATACTTGTTCTTCACGTTAAAACAAAAATTTAAGCAAGTAGCAGGGTTCTAAGATCACGACAATAAATACATCACATTAAGTTGCGATTATATTAAGGAAGGGATGCAACATTGTGCAGTTCAAGTAATCTTCCCTGGTAAGATGGTCGTTGCGTTACAGTTAAGAGCCTTTCGAAGGTTGATTTCTTTGTTATTATAGATTGTGTACAGATAAAAACCTATTAAGATTTTCACCACAATGAAACACAAGTAACTATGAAACGCTAGACTGCCATAGCATAACCTGAAGGGTGATAATTATTTAAGTGTTACAAGTGGCTTACTGCATGAGGCTTCTGGAGAATTTAACACCCGATTTCTGGAAAAATACGACAAGGAAAATGCCGACGTTGTGTTTTTATGAAGATGCAATCGAGACATCAGCGTATTAAGTGAATGGAAGAAAGTGTTATGAGCATAGAAGTAGGCTATGATGTCGTTTTTATAATACTTCATTTGCATTCAACAGCTGAGATACAATGAAATCACTTGAAAAGAAAGGCTAAGAAGAGTGTCAGTTCCTACTTACCTCAAATTCCGAGCAAAGACAGCCTTGATGTTATTTTATGTTAACACAGGAAAACAATCCTTTCAGTTCCCCTTCGAAACCAACCACGGTTTGTCATGTCCTTACAAACAAAGCACTGTTTTTCAATCACCGAAAGTCACGGAATGAGTAATAGAATCCAAGGCAAGATCCCTATATTATGGCTCACAAAAGTTTAAACCTTAGGAATTCAAGGCTCATTCTTTACTGGTAGTTAACTTAGGCCATGAACACAATAAAATGGAGTTTTAACATAAAGAGGATCTTAAGTTGTCCGCCTTGCATTTCACGTGGGCGTTACGAGAACGACCGCTGATCTATTTTGAAATAGCATATTCGGTCAATTAGCTTCTAATCGTTTAAAGAGAGTTCTTTCTCCCTTAAAAGGGTCAGCGATAAAAAAAATTGAGCTCTGTATAATTTCCAGAGCTTCTAGGAATCAGTGTTGGCCTTTTGTATCACTCCTTGCCTAGACATGCTTCAAGAATTTTTTTTTAAACTAGAAAAGAGACATTGGAAGTATTGTACCAGTA
Source organism: Carybdea cf. marsupialis auct. non (Linnaeus, 1758) (assembly GCA_010016065.2). NCBI lineage: Eukaryota > Metazoa > Cnidaria > Cubozoa > Carybdeida > Carybdeidae > Carybdea > Carybdea cf. marsupialis auct. non (Linnaeus, 1758). The sequence continues at coordinate 29,065 of JAAAKL020001414.1, forward strand.
AAGAGAATGGTTCTATTATGACAGGCGTCCCCTGGTTACTTTCCCATCATTTGTTTCAGTAATCCTAGCCCAGTTTCTTCCAGTGACTTATTGCACTAACGTGTACAATGGTGGCGGTATGGACATGTGAATGCTGTATAAGTAGTGGGAAGAATAAAACCCATCCTCCTTCCCTAGGAACACAAAGCAACGCAAAAATCTTGTGTAAGGAAGAGATATGGAATGCAGAGAGAAGTATAGAGCGAAAAGGACATTATTACTGATTGAAGAGAGGGAAATGTTGTCGACTATCCAGGTTTAAATAAGCATAGAAGCTACTTTTCTAAGAAAATAAACTAAAATCTTACTTTCACAACGATCAAGACCTTAGAAAGAAACAAATAGTTTACAGGAAATATTTACAGAAGCAATTAATGTTGGAATAGCTAGAATTACAAAGGGACAATAGAGTTAAATACAAAAGTTTCCACATCGACACTTCTAGACCCCTTTCTTAGTCACAACAATATAGTCCCTTTTGTATCCAGGAAGGTGTTGCCTAGTTATCTACAGTGATGATTACAGTGGGAAGTACTAGACTAATATAAAATTGGAACTTGAAAAACAAAGGATGGAAAATCTGCATTTTCTTGGAGAAGACCCAAATCCATGAGTGCTTGAGTGGACAATCTTAAACGTACTACTTTCTGTTTTCACTGTAGCAGTAAGTATAACATGTAACCACCAAGTGCAAAACAAAGGATAGATGGTTACAACACAATTCTCCGTTAACTTGTTTGTTTTCAATTTTTTGGCTATACTATAAGTACGATTTAGATCATGAGAAACTTTCGAAAGCAGCAACCCAAGCTGCAAATAAAACACAGAAAAATGTAAAGCGACTTAGGCCAAGTTGTATATAGTTCCGGATAAAAAGGACTCATAGAATGCCATAAAGATAGAATAGGAATAAAACGTGAATCAGTCTGAACGGATTAATACTTGAGTTTACATCATTATGAACATAATGTGAAGAAGGTTGGATTGACCAATCGAAACATATATCAATTTTTGTATAAGACGACGAAGAGAATAACTAAAGAAGAGTTATGGAAATTCGCTACTCAGAGTTTCATGCTATTACAATCTTCAGGCGAATAATTTTTACAAATCCGGAAGGTATTTCTATAACATAACACACTTTCTAACCAACATGGAAACGATTTTGAAAGAGACACGACAGGCTTGGAAGGAAAGTGCATTGTCTACTATGTAAGAAGTACTCTATTCCATTTGGTGAAAATGGTACTTACATGACCCTGAGCCAGTACAGGGAAACCACCAACGTAAGATCTTATGGAACTTCTCTATCCAAACGGACAAAGTAATTAAGCACCGGCGACCTAATGTCATTGCTTTGGATAAGGAGAAGAAAGAATGTCTCATGATTGACTTTGCTGTGCCAGGTGATCAAAAAATTACCATAATGGAGCGGGAAAAGATTGAAAGATACCAAGATCTTCGAATAGAAATATAAAGGCTGTGGCAAGTCAAAGCTACTGTGTTGCCAGTTATTGTAGGAGCCCTGGAAACAGTATCTAGAGAGCTTGAGAAACACCTTAAAAGAATAGACATTCCTCTCATAGTACCCTGCTTGCAAAAGGCAGTACTGTTAAGTAATGCCTTCAATTTGAAAAGAGTTCTTGGCATCTCAGAGTTCTGGTAGAAGTCAGATGTCAAGTCAGAACACCATCACGAATGGTGAATATAAAAAAAAAAAAAAAAAAAAAAAGAAAAGAAAAAAACTTCAACTACTACTACTACTACTACTACTACTACTACTACTACTACTATTACCACCACCACCACCACCACCACTACTACTACTACTACTGCTACTACTACTACTACTACTACTACTACTACTACTATTACTACTACTATTACTACTACTGCTACTTCTACTACTAAGTTTCATTGGAAGGCTTTCTCGCAGATTGAAAACTCTCTGTCTCTCAATCCACATAAATCTGAAAGTCATATTACATTTACTTCAGATTTATGTTCTTACAAGTTGC
>JAAAKL020001415.1:0-31109 GCA_010016065.2 Carybdea cf. marsupialis auct. non (Linnaeus, 1758)
GCTTCCCAGCGCTGGAATTGAACCCGGGTCGGTGGCTTTCAAAGTAAGCTTTTAGACCACACGGCCACACGCTCCACAGGCGTGACGTACGTTTCATTTAAAAGCACTTGAATATCTCTCAGAATGATGTGGCAAAAACAACATAGCTAACTAACTATATCTGCAGGTCGGGCGTTCTTACACCTAAAGCAATGATTAGTTAATTCTCTCAAAATATGGTTTGTATTATTATAGCCTGTCCTTTTCCGTAATCTTTTAAAAGAACACTCTGCAATATGCATACCTTTAATCAGAAAACTCTTGAGCTACAACTAACATTACAGTTACTAAAATTTCGCAGTTTAGAGAAGGAATGCCGCCAAATAGTACCACCTGCTTATTATGGACTGTAATGAAAGATTGTCTTCCTGGAACGAAAAGGTTATACAGTTCTTCAGTCACGGAGCTTCTATTACTTGTTCTAAAGAGAAATGTCAAGTTTCAAAAATTTCGAATATCCAAAAGGTTGTTTTTTAACGTGTACTTTTTGTCAAACCAAAATTAAAATTGTAAGTTATACAACAGTTCCCGACCGCATAACAATATCGTGAAAGGATGTCTTTTGTCCTCTCGTCAAAGAGTCAGGGTGAAGGTTCCCTACGAGTGGCCAACTGCCACATTTTAGTTGTTTCAATAGCTACATTTGCCAAAGTTATTCTTTCCCTTGTTATCCTAATTCGTAAAATGTTTAATAGTTTAGAGTCTAAATTATTGGAAAACTACAAGGCTCGTGCCTAAATCAGAACAGACTTAATACATGACCTTTACGTTTTACAAATTTTTTCAGAGTCTATCCAACGGAAGGGGTACGTTTAGCCCACCTTTGTTTCAAAGGCTCACGTGATAGCTTCGAACTGACAGCCACCTACTCTTTTTGAATGGATTCTGTCTCTATGAGTGCCACACTGTCTTCCTTCTAAAATGATAATGTATTCTTGGTGGCATTTTAGCTATGACTCATGCATATCCTATATGAAAGTAGGCATGTTAGAGCAGAGAAGGTGGCCTCGGATGTCACAGAGTCGCCAAGCAGCACAGAGTGATACATGAACATGCGGAGAAGTTGTTCAACCTCCCTTCCCCCCCCTCTTATAATCATCAGAGGATCCTGTCGATATTGTCACGACTGTCTCAGCTATAAAGATACTTGTACACTATATTTCTTAGTATTTTGATTCCATGGGGCTAAAGTGGCCGCTAAACAATTTGCCACAGCGTCACGAAGCGAATTGCATAGTGCCTCACGAAGCAGGTTGTAGAGTGCCTCACGAAGCAGGTTGCAGAGTGCCTCACGAAGCAGGTTGCTGAGGGCCTCCAGTTTGGCAATAGGGAGGAAACAATTAACTGACCTAATGTTGTAATTTAGACTGAGAAAATCTCCTATTGAGTTTTGTGTTTCTCTAAGGAAGTGCTTAGAAGCAAAAAAAAAAAGTCAGTGGTTGCTCATCTGACACGATTTGTCCACGATAGTCACCGTGAAGTGTGATTGACATTGAATCCTTGTTAATCAAACAGGATATAAATCCCTTATCCACGTTTTTGGCAACCAATCCAGGTTTATTGGTGTCCACTGTTCCCTACAGAACAAGGCATCCTCTTTGAGGAATATTTGGAGTTCATCATTTATCATTCCGGATTGATATCCAATTTATGTGTTCATCCACATTATGGTGCATTCTCTGTAGTCTGGTCAAAAGTGAATGAAGTCCTTAATGCATCATCACCAATGAAGAACACGAAGAATTCATTACACTTTTATGAAGGAAAATACAGGACAATTATTTGCATACTGAAAATTTAAGAGAAAAGAACAGGCTTGAAACGCTCAGTGACATTACAACTGCAGATAGCGTATTTTATTCCATGATCTGGATAGAGTTTGCCAAAGTATTAAAGCTCATCCTCTGTCAACGTTTTTGAACTCATTGGTTAAATTCTATTGAAACAGGGATGTCGTAATTCCATAAGTTGATGCATCAGAAAACCAGACAAACCTCCTTTAAACATAAAAGTCATGCACGGCATACATAAAAAGTCTCCCCAAAACGTGCCTAGATCTTGAAATGGAATTGGAACGTTTGTTGAACACTCAAAACCCGTTAACACACAGTAAAAAGGTATGAGCCGAAACCGATTAATTTTGACAGGCCCTCAGATATAATAAGGTGCTAGGGGACTATTCCCCCTTCCTTATCGGAACAAACAAATTTCTTTAAAATGTCAAAACTTTAGTGTCATTTTATTATGATATTTTAGCATTATTAACAATTTAAGAGTCTGAATAACGTCGTTTTACAGCAAACATTTTAAACATTTTGGCCGCCTCTTAAACCACGACATTCATTGAATTTATTGATTCCCTTCACTCCAATCTCTCCTTTTCAAATTTTGTTGTAGGACCTTATTTGGCTAAAATAGATTGTAGAAGGGTTTAAAAATTAAAATATGATTAAAATGTACAAATTGATCGTAAACTTATGATACTGTATGAAGATAATGTATATTTTAATCAAGATGACAAGGTGAATAAGTTGAACAAGTCTCCCCCGCCCCCTCCCTTTTCAAAAACTGAAATTGTCTCGATTCCCCTGGAAGTCAATTTGATGATTTTTCCAATGGGTTCGACCAACTATTGGCTTATCACCGCCATGTCGTTAAACTTAATCCAAATTTGTAGCAACCAAAAGAAACAAGCGACGTCTGGTGAAAAAATATCTTGGTGACCTGGTACTTTGTAAGTTATTTTAGGACCACCAGTATCTGAATGTAAAGAAAAGTCCATCTTGTCTCAAATTCAGTAAAATCATAATAAATCAAAGTGTTACTTATTTAATTATTTATGTCCAAGATGTTAGTTTCCGGAAAAAGATCTCTTTATGGGATCAGTTTAGATATGTCAAGCTGTCATAAGTTATCTGTCAATGAACTATGGAGTCTGGATGGGAGTTTACACTGAAGCAGATGTCTTGGCAAATTTGAACTGCAAAATTGATTAATGGGTCGCTATAGAACACCTCATCAGCATATTTAAATCCAAGTGCTATGAAAAGATTAGATTCCACGTACTGAGCCAGGCGAGAACAAACAAATCAAGGCTTGTGAAAGCAGAGGTAACAATATCAAATACGTGTTTTACAAGAAAATCTCGGTCTCAAGAGACTGATACTTTATCATTTCGAAGTTTTTATACGGTTATCATTGACCATTGAGCATGTAAACAAAGAGATTCTAAACCAGTGTTAAAATGCCAACATAGATATAAATTCCAGGTTTATTTTTCAGGTGACATATTGCTTTACTCTTGTTTCTAGTAGACATGCAAATTCTCATCTAACTCTTTTTGTCTATCGATGAGTGCCATTTTCTCTCAAAAATGCAGCTTTGAGTGCCAAAGGTGGAGAGAAAAATCTACTTTTCCTACTTCCTTAGACAAATCTCCATGGTATTGATCACGGAATATCGGGTTTCAAGTAAATGTACATAGATACCGTGGTCAGATTTAGCAATCACTGATATTATTTTGCTCTAACGACTAAGAAAGCTTTTTATTTTGTAATGTGTTTGTTAGAGACAGCTGTCTTGCTATCTACGTGCGTGGACACTTACACACTGATACGGAAATTTTACGCTTTTAGGTATGATAGTTGTCATACATTGCAAGGGCATGTGGTTGGTAGGACATGTTCACTTCCTTTCGTAATGTTTAGAACTGTCACCTAAAATCCTCTCTTCTAAGTTTTTTAAGATTGTTTTCGGGTTATACGATTGTGATCGCCTGCATGAATCGTTGGCGAGGGGACTGATAGACAGAATACTGTTTTAGAAGGATCCAGTAAGATATATCAACTGATGTGTTCTCATACGTTCCTTGACACCAGCTCTTATCTCCACTCCTTTTGTAGATTGTGTTATCCATCCAAATACTATCGTTCTACCAATCGGAAGGCAACAATTATTACACACAGATAATTGATACATTATGTAAAATCACTGAATAGTTTGAAGTTACACATTAGTATTTCCTTGGATTTTAGTGTGTTTAGGCACTTGTCAACTTCCGGCTGTGCTGCAACGTCATAATCTCCATGTTCTCATAATCTTGTGTTGCCATAGCTAAAAGATGAAGTAATTCTTCCAGTTTTGACATCTCAGTGACAAATATTCACCGAGGCTTGAGCATCTATTTAAACACGGATCTACTGGGGTGCTTCTCAGTCCTGGCAATCTGAAAGAAAACCCAAACTCAGTTGAATGGAATAAAACAATATATTAAGAAGTGGCAGGAATAGTAGGTATAACGTCTTAATACATACAATGCACGTTGTTAAGAGCAAACTTACACAGAGTGATTCCTATTTTCATACTCTCTCTTTTAAGAGGTTCTCTTCCCGTTTTTACCTACTTCATCTCTGTGCTCTTTGCAAAACACAAACCTGCCTATCCTGATATTCGTATACGAAATATTGCACACAATTTAGTTGTACAAGATATAGTAACTCTTATAAGCTGAGGAGGGAGGTTTGTTTGTTTCCTTCACGTACATTTGAAGAGCAGCTTATCTTAATCAGTTCTCTCCGCTGTCTGCTACATCCCATAAGTACCTTGTGCTCTCTCTCTCTCGTCAGAACACCGAGCTTTTTAGTCGACACAATGATTGCCAGGCATTGGTCGTTACACAGCGAGGGTGAATCTTGTTGATTTTCACGCCAGTACAAATCTTTTCTGTCTAGTAATTTCTTGCTTAAGTGACCCTATTCATCTTTCTTAATAGCTTTGTTTATTGATGAAAACGAGTAGATACAGGTCACGCTTTGTTTACGAAAACTGTACATGGATAACACGGAATAACAAGAGCACGTTTAAAGAGACACAATACAGGGGAGCCTAGAAAACAAAAGTGGCAGCCATTTTATATACAATTCTTGACGTTTATCCGGTTTATTATGGAAAATCTCAATGTGTATGGAAATTGACAACGGGGTTTATACGAATCCCAGTACAACCGCCAATCTGTTGCACATTGGGTACTTGATGGTAAATACGGCACAATGCTCATCTTTACAAAATATCAAGATACTAAAAGCCAAGACGCAATGTAAAGGAACTGTAGTGCTTCTTACATTGCTTTGCAAACCGATCGACAGAGGTTCAGTCTCTTTGAAGATCAGCATGGTTACGTAGTCTGCCCCTTACAATCTTTGAATGTTGGAAACAACTCCATCGTCCTTAGGAAAAGTGGTTGATAGCTGATTATAGGTGAAAGCAGAAACATGGTTGCTGGACATGTAGGTAGTCTAAATACCCACTGGTTTGTACATCGCAGACAAAAATGTTCGAATAGATGGTTGAATCAAAGGAAAGTGCATTTTTATAGCTTGATTGGATTAACCTTACTCCTTCTAGTATAAAGGGGTCACATAGTTAGGATGTAGGAATTATGCCCACACAACAAATAAAATGTTCCATGTAAAAGGAGTATTTAAGCTGCACCTTACTTTGATGCACCACGGTGGTATTTTTATGTATTGGAAGACTCTTCATCATCAGGTTTTCAAAGTGATGATCATTTTCTGAAATCTGAAGGGACGGAAAATTATCCAGTCCATTAATTGGTGTTAACTTCTCTAATGTGTCAGGACGAAAAATTGAATCATCAAGATGTTGATTATATCATACGTTCATGAAAAGTAGGCAATTGCCAATTTAATTTTGAAGGAAAGTACCGAACCAAGATATTCTAGCAGCAGTCCAATCGCATGGCGTAGAGAAATTGTGCTCCAAACTGCGTGGAGCTGGATATCGATGTCAATTAGTAGAGGATTGAGAGCCAACGTTGCGACTGTAGAGATAGAGTATGCTATCATCGTCGATCACCTATCTCAGTTGGTAGAGCAGCACGCTATAAGTGCACGGGTCACGGGTTCGAATCCCATTGGTCACATACTGCCTAGTATTCTCTAGTATCTTATCAATTTGTCTTGATTTATGGCGTCACACTATTAGATTGAAAACTGCATATTTTCAACTCTAATGTCCCTTATCTGACAAAAAAGACATGACGGTGAACTTTCACAAGAGAAGAAGTATCTGCTTCCTTGTAAATTCCATTCGAGCAGTTGCCATGATTCGTAGTCATACATCCTTGCCTCTGAAGAGTATGACATTTAACTCTTGATGACAATCATAGTTCCACAAGGCTCGAGGAAAGGCGACATCATAGAGGTTTTTTATTCATCAGATCGCGGTTGCCCTTTGTATGAAGTTGGATGGGATGACGTTTTTCGGTTTTCTTCCCAGAGCGTCTCTGTAAACTCACTGATAAACACTAAGAGTTTTGGCTAACAAAGAACTCTGATACGAAACAGATCTTGATTTCATGTTCTTATTGTGTTCAAATAACGGAGGAGGAACTCAGTATGACTTGGTGATGATGTCAAAATAATGGAAACTGTGCTAATGTTCTACCGAAAAATCCATGCTCAACACCCTATGCCTCAATTTTCTGCTTTGAAACACGTTTCAAGGAAAAACAGTCGTTATTGGGCCCACCTATTCTCATCCAAAACATAGATGTAAATAGAACCCTACGTTTTTAAATATCTTTCGATCTTTCTACAAAAGAAATTGAAGGAATATCTAGGCTTCGGTTATCATTCATTTGGAACACTCCTACCAGTTCTGCGTTAATATTGTCATAAAGTTACAAATATGCCTTCTCTTTAATCGTAGTGCATAAGATTCTCAATGTTTTCTCGATTCCGTTATTGAGAGTAATAGTAGGGAAAATGCTCTAGCCTGGTAATAAATCTGTCCTGGGCAGGGGCCTACTGGTTCCTAACAATCTGTGACGGATACTATCTTGAAGATCAAATGATCAAAAATATAAACTCGAATCAGATCCATTCAATGTAAAGTAACAAAGAAAGGTATAATATAAATTTGAATTAATGTGATATATTCGTCTACAATTGAGCACTACCACTTGATCCTCCTCCCCTAAGTATGACATATATAAACAATGGTCTATAAACTTTTGGAAACAAATATGGGCTAGTTTTAAGCTTCTTCCGCAACGAACATTTAGTGCTGTTCCTGTTGATTTATAAATATCAGAGCCCCTTTGAAAAGACCTCTTTTTTCCCTAGGGGTAAAGTCAACTATTTATATTATGATGTCCCTTCAGAGGGCAAGCAGTGCAAAGGATGACGTATTCTTTACCCAATGTCTTACCACTCCTGACCTGCTTTTGATAGATGACTTGGGTATATAATAGTTTCGTAACTGTTGCTTCAAAATGCTAAAGGCAAATAGAAATTTAAGAATGAATATTTCTGACTGCTGTCATAATATAATATCATACTGAGAAAACTTGAGGTAAAGTTAAGCGATCCGTCTCCAACGGTCCACATTTGATAAGGCCTTGCTATGAGCCTGACTCGCCCCTGGACATCGGGATTCGCCTGCTAATGCTGTAAACATGACACGAGGGAGTGCGTTTGGCTGTTTTCCAGAAAGTCCCAAACTTATCTAGGTCTACTTACCGGCAGCGTTTCCCGTTTCTCTCTGCTGTTGTGTTGGGTTTATAGTAATATGGTGAAAGAGAGAAATAAGGGATAATAGCCCTCTCTACTTTTGAACTGGCAGGGCATTGCTTTCTCAACGTAAAAGTCAATTTTAGAAGGGGTAAATCTTCCGACTGTTCTATAGTTATTATGCTGTGTATCTAATGGGTGATCGTCGTTTAAACTAGTAGGAGCGTTAAATTTTAAGTTTACAGTACTTCGTGTTTGTACAACCTGGACAGACAAGAACGAAGGCCAGAGTTCATACAGAGGACCGAAGTTCACTTTGAAGTACTTTCAGTCCAGGATCTAGGAAGGAAACTTAGTAAGCAAACAGAAACGAAAACAGCTTCTCCCTATCGATATTTTTTTCAATTTTCAAAATCGAAAGTATTAACCTGCATTCTTCCAACAGGAGTCTTCTTAGTCCTTTTGCAATTCTTTTCCATCATGCGTTTCCTTACATTTAACGGCGCGCCTCTAGGGCAGTCTCCTGCCTGAAATAAACAAGCCAAATGTATCAATGTTTTAATTATAGGGCTCATTTTGTATTTAATCCTGGTAATCTTTATCTTAGAAGCAAATTTCTGACTTCCAGACTACGCAACCTCCCAGTTAAGCATCGTCGAAACATTTGATCGCAAAAAGCTAAGCCTGAGACAGTGAACTGGGAGGGATGTCACCCTTGGTACCATCTGAGTTACTTTTTGATTGCCAAACTGACAACTTTTGCATTGCCAGAAAACTTCCAGTGCGATTTTGAGGTGAAAAAATGATCATCATTTGCATTTCAAATGCGGTAATTTCACTAACTAGACAAGTGTTTTATAACATCCGATATTAGTAGAAATTGGTATGACAAATCATAATTTCCAAATAAGAGACGAATGACTGAAATTCTGCATCAGTAATCACCCGCGCACACTGTAACACTTTACACTTTCGACGAACAGCAACGACGAAACTTGACAAATCTCAGTTTGAATGAGAGGAACCAACCAGCACCAATGTATATAAGATCTCTTCTCACCTCCCCTGTCGTCAAATAGTTAAGGCATCCTATTTTATCAGGTGATTCGAATTTCGAGCTCCTTTAAAACTACTGACATAAAATTGGACTGTGTTCCAATCTCTCCAGTAACACCACCACCACCAACAACAACAACAACAAAGGGTTTGAAAATGTGGTAAGAACAAGTACAACAAAGTAACTTCGGACCATAGAAATAGGAGGACCTTTTACTTCTCTACTGCTGACCGTAGTAACAATGCTCATAGTGGACACATGCGGGCACACCATTGTTTAAATCAGCGTTTCTGTAAGTACGTCAATAAAATATTTTGCAATAAACGAAGCCATTACATTTGATACATATATTACAAAACTATAAAAAAAGTGCGGGGGCCCATGACCAAATGGTAGCTACGGCCCTGTGTCTTAAAGATGCCGGTAAAAAGTCACGAAAGTAAATTACCAGTTACGTCATACCTTCAGATATCTTAACGCAAATACTCTGATCCTTTAAGCGGCATGTATAGCTGTAGTGAGCAATTCTGCTGTTAGATTACATTGACGTATTTTGCAATTACGTACTTCCGTGTTCGGCGTTTTACTTCCGGACAGTGGCATTATCAATCTCAAGAAGCTAACTCACTGCTTCGTCTGCAAGAGCACGTGCACGTTTACGTAACTTCACCAAATCCAAAGTAAAAAGTCTCTTTTGCTTTAAGTGAAAGACTTGAATTTAAGTAAGACTTTCCTTGTCCTCGTTAACGTTGGTCCGTACGCGAGGCAAAATGCTCAAAAGCAGGACAGGTGCCGACACTAGTGGCCACTTTTGCTCTTTCAACTTTGGATAGCTCACTAAAATATGCACTTTCAGCTGCTCTTCACAGTTCGAGAAGAGAAATTAGTTTGAGAGTTACCTGATGCGTATGCGAACTGTCCTCTTCGGGACACGATCGTAGACGTAAGGACGGGAGACAGGGGGTGGACACCATACCTGCACAAAAGTCGAAATTTTGGCGAAAATGATTTCCCATATTTTGCTATAAATGGTTAATAGATGTCTCGAAATACCAGATTCCAGTTATTTTGAGACAGAGAAGAACTTTAAATGCCAAACTTCAGATTTACCCAAATAATTCAAGTCATCATAATATGGGCAGAAAAATTTGTAACCCCCTAATACGAACTCAAAATGTCCAGTGCGCTGATGACCACCATAGACGGACCAATTTTTCTCTCAGCGTCGTTTCCTCATCCCTTCTTTACCGTCTGTTGCTGTTCGCCCTTACCATGAGAATGGTCCTTAGTCCATATAACGTGCGATATTATCCTCAAACTATACCTGTGCGTCGACGACATAGCATTCTCTGATCTGATACAGGAGAAGTGGAACTGGGATAGGAAAACCAGAAAGAGCTTTCAAGATATCATAGCGAACTTCAGCCACTTCGAGTTCATTATGTGCCTGACGATTCTATAGAACGTTCTACATCCACTCCGCGACATTACCACGAAGTTGTAGAAGAGAGACATAGACATTACGTTGGTATAATGACTAAGGTAGACTTCAGTGTTATAAAATCTAGAAGGCGAACGATCGTGGAACCACGGGGAGTCGAAGCCACGGTCTCAGTAGTTGTGCAACTTACGATGCTTTTCCACTAAGCTACGGTCCCCTACCAAAAACTGAGAGGAATTTGGGAGGTCTATTGCTTGGTTACTGCGTCACTACAGTGGCGTACACTGCAGTTACAGGTATGTGTCATGAAAATGCTAGTTACGATAGCGACTGAGAAAATACATTCAATTCAAGAGGACTGTATATACTAATCTATGACCAATCTATTATCAATATTCCATCAATCTTCTTACAATCTGCTATCAAACTTCCATCTAATCCTATCCAATTTTCCAATCCAATCTTCCAATCCAATCTAATTTTACTCAAAATTTCCTACTCTTAAATCTACTTTTACAATTACAAAAATTGACATTCATCAATTATTCAATACACGAATCACACACTCCACCCTACCATTAATAAATTCCATTTCTCCCGATCTCTCCAGGAATTACGTAAAATAAATATTTACAATGATCGGTCACACTAAACGTTTTCTTCCTAGCACGTATAGGACACGATCCAAAACGGGCAAAAATCTGCGGGAGATTCCCTGACAGTATGCAGTAATATGGCAGCATTCCTAGTTGACACTGATGCAAGGTTTACACTGTGGTGATTTATTGATTGATAATGTCAGAATGGATATATATGATTGATTCCACTTGCCAATTTTGTTTATTAAACTGAGACAAAAAGCAAAGATTTTTAACTTTTATCTGACTTTAACGTCATATTATGCCCATTGCGCTGCTGAGCCTTAGATTTTATTGTGTCTTTTAAGAGGATGTTCTTAACCTGTAAGTCTAACTTTGAGTATTTCTCATAAGTATAAACTTTTCCACAAATGTTATTTCTAATTGGAGAACGAGGAACTGGAAGCGAATAACTGCGAATAACTCCTATTTTCGCGCAACCAAGGTTTCACGCAGGGCCTTTTCCGCAAAAATTGGATGTGAGTGAAAATTTGATGTATGTTGTAAAAAAAGGTTATCCAATTCACTGGTTTCTGTGAAATTTCTACAAGCACGCCAAATGCATCGCTCCTTCTGTTTGGACTCAGACCATTTCTGGAAAAATTTTCTTGATCCGCCCCTGTTCACCCCGCACAATCTGCAATGCAGATCACAGCTCCTGTCTAGACTGTTTTCTCAAACTTTCCCCAGAAGGAAACACAACGTAATCTGTAGTGGCTGAAACACGAGAAACTAATTAACTGTAAATTACAGGTTGCCATCTCACTGATTTCGAGAAGTTGTCCCGATGTTCTTTCATGAAATCTTTAGCAAAAATAATTCTCTCGTGAGTATACTTGTTGAATCATGGTTTCCTTCTTAATTTTAAGTACTGTCTTCATCGAAATATGTTAATTGTCTGGGGGTTGTTCAATGATTGCCTTATACCTAGAAAATGAAGGGGTTCAGGGATGTTCGTTGCACGCTGTGCAGGTAGGAAGTGCAGAAGGGGGTGACGTAATTTCACAACGTAACGTAACAACAAATTATAGCCATCAATTCTCTAAATAGTCAAAGCAACACTGATTCTACGAAGCAAAAATTTAACACCTTCTTTTGCAAGCTGTAAAAATACAACATACATAGCAAGTCTACTTATTGGCAGTTTTCCTTTATAATTTCATATTGGATATCGCTGGACACCAATACCATTTGGCCGACGACTTAAGTGGGCACGAGAAAGATACTTCACGCATTAACCCCATTCACTGTGCGTGTTCTCTTTGTTTTGCATTGTCCCATGAGCTAGGGGCGGGGCACATACATCACTTTTCGCCGAAGTACTTTCATATACGAATAGACTGAGTAGATTTTGTTTGCTTAGGCAATGGTGTGCTCCACTCCTCACTTTTAGATGGCCATGTTTTAGAAGACCTAGCATATCATCTAGAGATTCCACTAATTCCTTTCTTGATAGATTTGGTAGAGGAATCATTCATGTCATCGTTAGGCCTACGTCTCTACAAATTTTCTATTTTACAACGTGATAAATCGTTGCGAAAGGGGTTGGAGTTGAAACATCGGAGTTATAATTATTGAATGACCTCTTGATTGCTGACGTCTGAATTTTTACTTCCTGATAAGGATGAGGAGAGTTTGGAATATAAAACTTTCTAGCAAACTTTGGGAAAAGTTTTGCAAAGCATTAGTTCGTCTGTTGATCCCCTATTATTTGTACATGTTGTGTATGTGACTATTTTTCATTTTAGTTTTCTTGTTCGCAACTCCACTTTCGGAATCATTTGGGGGATACAACATTTTACCCTCCCTCGGTACTTCCCACGAAATTCTGAGGAAGTTAACCATATGATACAGTGCTTGTAAAAACTATAATACTTTTGAGGACGAAGAATAGGCAATACTCTGATCCAACTTGAATTGACGTAGCTGCCACCGTACTTGTCCTGGCTTCTTTTGAATTTTTGTATTTTCGGCTGTTTGGATTTACAACTCTGTCCCCATGACAACCATATTGGCTAAGCATTTTAAAAGTAAGAGTTTTTCTATTTTTTTTCCAAAAACTGCCTTGGATTATTTTGAACTTTGAGCCTCAGTTTTAGTTTGAGCTATTGCTTTTCTCTGGATTGTTCAACAAACAATATGATGTTTTTGTCCTCTAACGGATTCTACTTGACAGAATTCTAAAGGCATAAGATAACCCGTGCCTGTCGGGATCCGGCCACAGCAAACTTTTTTATTCTTCGACCTTGTGTTGTTAAGTTCGTTGATTGGTTAGTTGTGCCGAAGCTAGGCTGTGATTGGACAGTTGTTGACATCTATGGCGATCTCTATTGAGTCAGACGAACTCGAGGCGAACGCATCTGTTGAGGACAGCTTGGTCGTGTGCAAGCTTGGATGTGATCAAAAGTAAGAGCTAGCGAAGGTGTGTCCATGTCATCTTCACTTCGAAGCGACAACTTATAAGATTCCCTCCACTTTTATTGACCAACGGTAAATTACTGTGATGGAAACGATAGAGGAAGGATCAGTGCCCGCTCAAGTAAGTCAAAAACTCACTGGGCTTAAGATAAAGAAGATCTCGGATTGTGGAGTAAGGCGGAGTGTACGCCGACCTGAGGAAATCGTGCAAGACGTGAGAGGATTGAAGCTTCGACAACGCGTTTCAGTAGTTCTACAGGATGAAATTCTGAAGCAAGAATTGGAAGAAATTACCAGAAATTTTAGTGTCAATGGTAGTCGTGGGCTTAATGGAGTACGAACGTATCAAGACTTTTTGCTGCCGACATTACATTCAAGTTACTACAATTCAGGAGGTGCAAGTGTTGGAGCTGTCAAGCCGATCAACGACATTCGTGGAGCGGAGACGTTGAAATACAGCAAACGGGAGAAAATTGCACGCTGTAAATTAGCTTCTCTTTATCGCTTGGTTGACATAATGGGTTGGAGTGAATCAGTTTACAATCACATATCGGTAAGTAGTGTAAGAGAGAATTTCCCTTGTTTATATAGTGACTGGTTTCTTGCTCCTTTGGAAGTGAATGTTATTGGCCGTATTGACGAACTCATTTGTTGCATCGAAGACAAGAACATTAATTGAAATGAAGGGTGAGAATCGAGACGTGTCACATATCTGTTATTGATAATAGTGTCTGATCAGAATTAATAATGTCGTGGGGCATTTTGGATTGTTTGCATTTGTTTAATTTGGTATGTAGCATATTAGGAAACCGTGGCAGTGAACGGAAGAAATATTGAGCGTTACAAACAATTCCGTTAACTTCCAGTCTTCCAGGCAAGACCTCGTGATCAAAGGAACTAACACTCTTGAAGCCGGAGCTTTGAAAAAAACTCAACTTTCTTTGCTCCCGTAGACGTTTCGGATTTCACAGATGTTTGATAATCGTGTTGTCATGGCCGAACCGTTGGAATTGCTATAACTAGAGATTCATTTCACAGTTAATTGTCTGAAATCTTGAAACCGTTCCAGAATCGTATGTTTATGGTGAAGATTGTGTTGTATTCCAATTACTTGTTATATCGTCAATTTTTTAAAGGGACGTGATAGGGCCAACCAGAATCGGGGATTCTCCGTTTTACCTCGGATTATGCCTTTATTACCAGGAATAGACTCCAGAAAACCAAAATTTTCAATGTAACAACAAAAGATGATTACCACATGTATGATTTTGGGTCTCTTCTGTACATCAGTTGTTAGGGCACTTACACTCCCAAAAACCTTTCGGAGTACCACTCCCATATTTTTGTGGGAAGGACACTTGCTACTATGTTAGCGTTGGAGGCGACACTTCTGCCTTTTGGTTCGGCAAAACTTGCTTTGTCTTAGATTTCTATTCGCTAATATCATCTTGCTGGATGATTTGATAACCGATCTACAGGATTGCGTTTGGTGCACAGTTATTGAGTTTAATGGGTTTTCAATCTGTTAGGATCGAAGGAGGAATCTGAAAGAATACATAAGATATGGGAAAACTGCCCTTATACAAGAAGCAGATTCGAGGTCTCGAGGGATTGTCAGTCGGCCAAGGATCCCAGAATTGACCCCGGGTCTGAAATAAGTACGGTAGCCATCCACAACATGCTTCTCAACGTGGTACGTACGCTTATACAGTGGAGTACTTTTTCTCCTGTTTCATTGGGTGATCAGATCAGTCTCTCTTGATGAGATTCATGGTGATTTGTTTATGACGGTTGTTTGTAATAATTTGCGGCCGACCTGAACAACCCGATCATTGAGAGCTACATTGTTTACAATCTACGACCCAAAGAGAACCAAGATTGATTGCGTCCTAGTACTAATAATTTAGGCACTGGAACACATAAAAAGAGAAATTTTACAGGGCACCATGCAGTGGAAACAATGCGATCATAAGATTTAACCCAGATTTGTACCTCGGTCACTGAATAGTTAAACATGTTAAAGTAATCCCGAATCAATTTTGTACTGCAGAGGATCCTATTTTATTCTGTGACGCCATGTTGCTGATTTATTCTTCACACATTTAAAGTTAGGTTTAACCATTTTCATGAAATTTCACGAGCCCCAGTTGTAGAAAATGTATCGATGTGAGGTATCCTTTTGTAGCACCGCAATTTACATATGTGCCATTTGTCATTTTTATGCATTAGCGATATGCTATGCATTAGCTGATTTTAAAAAGTGTGCGAGTTTCGACGATGTATTCATAGAGTGATGAGACGTTCGTTTGATGAAACAGGTGTCTGCCTAAACAAATGAAAGTCACGGCAGGAACCTCAAATCTAGTCTTTATTCGATGATATCTAATAATTGAAAAGAAGGATTTTTGCCAGGCAAAATTGCTTTAGCCCCTAACAATCGTCTGTTTTACTCGGACCTTCGAGAACCGTATCATAGGGCCTACTATACATGCACGGTATACGTACATAGTGAAAATGGGTAGGGACTCCAGTTAAACGAGTCATAGTCAGCACCAGCCTTAAAGTCACATTTATATATCTGTCGATGTACCCATGTAGCACGTGCAGTATTGCCACCGCCAATTTGATGAGCCATTTTCATTCGGAGTATGATGCACGTCATAACACAATACAATCTATACAGATAGTTACAGTATCACCAGTATTTTAGAGGATGTTCTTTACTTGAGAAGATTCCTAGCTGAAGTAACCAGCAGGGGCGCGAGTCAGTAATCTTATCAACTGTAGGCTCCAAACCGAATGACCTCGGACAAGAGATGACTTTTGAACCAGTTCAGTGTTACCAGACATGCATGTCATTCAGATATATGTGCAGGTACTTAAAGTTTGTAATGTACATCAGTGGTTTAGTTACATCTCGGCATAGAGAAAAAGCACGAGGGGTTCGAGGTTAAAGGCTATCTGATATTTCAGATAAAAATCTGCACATACATTCTACTCCCAAACAGACTTAACTCTCGTCGTCGTTGGACTTCTTGCGCAATGATTTGATCTAGAAACCAGACTTGTTCCAGAGTGGAATTACTCCTCATGCAATGGTCGCAGAAGTTGACATACCCGAGGGATTTTTATCCAGAATCGGTGACTTTACTTATGATTTGCACTGATACGTTTAATAGTAAGATGAGATAATTGATCATTATGTATGATAAGATTATTATGTCTAACACGTGAAGTAAGTAGTTCTTTGAAGGACAAAAACCTTTGTAATATCCGGATTTTACGACAGATAAGTATCATACTTTTATGCTGTTATAAACTTCTTGTACACACTGAAAGTTGCCACAATGTATTATGTACCCTATGCTTTTCCAGTAGTGACTTTAAGCAGGCCACCTGGGGTCGTTTACTTTTTTGACAAATTCAGTTGTTAACAACAACCAAGTAACAGTAACAGTTACAGTGGTACCAAGTAGCAAGTGGAATGACAAAGTTGCACCAGGTGTCAGTTTGTTTTACTGTACTGATACAGTAAAGTTTTATAAAGGCCCTAATACAGCCCATAAGTTACTTAATAATTGATCCATTGTGATCACGGATTTACACTGCTCTAAAAACTTGCCTCAGCAATCAGTCCAAATCATTGACAATTTGCAACATAAAAATAATTTCACATTGATGCCATTTTGTTACACAGTTAAGTAATTTGAAAACCTGTGTCATTTAGGTGAAATGTGTTATTTCATGTTAATAGAACTTACCATCCCTCCACCACCGCCTACTTGCTGATACCGAGAAAGATATCTGAATGCATCTATGTAAATGGAAATTTTCAAAATGGAGATTTTCAAAAGTAAAAGTTAGATACAGATAAGTGTTTCAGGATGCACTGATTCATGCAATTTGTACTAGCATGTAGTGGTTAAGCCAAGGAAGGGGTAATTGTCCCGTCCCCCTACTTCGTTTTCACTCAAGTATAATTTTGGCTGGTTTGGAATGTTGATTCCTTCCAGTATTTTTTTTAAGTCGGGGTCCATTGCAGAAGATAGTGAGCCACACCAGACAGTGCCTAGTTCTAACCCCCACCCCCCACACATACCCTTTTCGCTGACCAGTGTTGCATCTTGCTGGTTTACCTTTAATTATTTTTAATTTGTAAAAAGGAAAACCAGATTTTGCAGTAAAAGTGTTTGAATGTGATTATTTCAACATTCTTCTCAGATTGATAAAGCAAGTTTTCTCTTTGGTAAGGCCCTACAACATGTTGAGGCTGTTTGTCATTGGAGGAAAAGGTTTAATAAGTATAGCTTTGGAATCTAATTATTAAGTCCAAAGATTGATAACAACTTCATAGGCCATTATAAGAGAGATATTATGCCACTGCACACATCTCACTGGGTTTTTTTGTGTGCAGTG
The DNA here is from genome assembly GCA_010016065.2 of Carybdea cf. marsupialis auct. non (Linnaeus, 1758). Classification (NCBI taxonomy): domain Eukaryota; kingdom Metazoa; phylum Cnidaria; class Cubozoa; order Carybdeida; family Carybdeidae; genus Carybdea; species Carybdea cf. marsupialis auct. non (Linnaeus, 1758). Next base: position 17,542 of record JAAAKL020001415.1, read on the forward strand.
TATTGGTCCACTGGAGAATCTAACCTATAAACTTATTGAAAGAAGAGCAAGTGAATGACCTGATCATATATATTATTCATTAACGTACTTGAAATGGTCAACATATAACTTAAATTTTTGAAATGATTTGTTTTATCAGTACTTGTATTTTTGCGTGAAGTATATACTACCTATTTGTCCTTGTATAATATCAATTGATGTACCATATGTAGACTAATATGGTATAGTTTGAAAGTAGATTAATGCATCTAAGATGTGGTATGATTTTTGGAGGAGTGGCAGGGTGTCTTGCATCTATCAAAATTGAGGAAAGGAATACACTAGGACGGAAAAGAGAGGAGGTTTAATTTACATTCTGACATATTGATGACACTGTAGATTTGTGAAGCTGATGCTTTTTGAGTATGACTTTGCAGGGGTACACTTGTGAGGAAATGAATGGACCCTATCTACAATTGTGAAGACCACAAATGACACAGGGTTTTAAGTGATGCATGCTAAGAGTAGAAATGGGAAGAAATGCTATTGACTTGAGGGAGTAATATCATATAGTCAAGGCGATCAGAGAAGTACCTTTAACCAGTCACAATGTGACAGTATTTGTGTTTATCTGAAATTTGAGCTTCACAAATGCTTGAGTATAGTACATATTGATGCTGTTCCAGCACACTATTTTATCAGTTTGAAGAGCTGTTAGTTTGAAGTGTGATTTATCAAAGCTATGTTAAATGATCAATAGTGCTGGTTGTTTTCATGGGCGAACCAGTCAAGGTTGTACTGAGAGCAATAAAAGCGCAAATGAAACCAGTGTCAAAGTACTGCATATATACTTAAAAGTACAATTGCAGATCAGACATTAATTTTGTACAGGTTTGAATAGCACAAGCAGGCACATTTCAAAGTACAGGATATGACTGAAACAGAGGTAGGTTCCACTACCACACAAACAAACATATGGAACCCAAAAACCCAACTTGAAAATGAGTTTGTGAAATACTGATCATTTTGGCCTTTGGGGAATTATGATTCCTAAAAAATATAGCGAGTTGACCGCATGGATTTACTTATTTAAAGTTAAGTCATTGAGTAGACCAAAGGAGAAATTTTGGTTCAATTGACCTGTGTCATTGAAGTTGAGAGCAAGGATTTACCAAAGCCACGATTGGTCAGTGCTGGAGACTAGGTCATTGACAACAGGAGAAGTAATAAACTGTCAAAGTAAACTACCAGAGACTAGTGTTGGAATTACATGGCAAATTAAAAGAAATTACTGGAAGGGAAACCCATTTCTGGTATTATTAGTGCATAAAAGCTAATGGTTTTGATTGGCTTGCCAAAAACTATTGCAGCCATACAGTCATGCTGACATACCAAGGCTTGAAGGCTTTCTTAATCTTTGTGGACTGGCTGGCCAACTGAAAATGATATGGGCTGACATATTTGGCAAGGCACTGGTTTGCATGTAGACTGCCATGGCAAAGGTTTCATTAGGTGTATTGTTAATGTGGTGGCAGGGCAAGGTGAATATTGTCATCTTTTTTTCTGCCTTGGGTGGCAGCAGGGTTTTTTGGTAAATAAGAGAAGCAAATGTGTTAGGAGGTAAACACATTTACATATTGTATAGATTTCTCATGTCAATTTACTATCCCACACCTCCAATTGGCTTTTCTGTTTGTACGGTTTAGTATTCTAAGAGAAGACAGGCCTCCTCAACATACGTGTCTATTTCCTCTACATAGCTCTCAAAGATAAATATACCTGGTCAGTTAATATTGTGAGATTTTTTATTAAATGGTGCACATGCATATCAATCTAAGCAAATTTACCACAAAGTTCTGCATAGACCCTGGGAAAGAGGTCAACCATTTTTATGCACAGAAGGTAAGGCTCTATTCAGGTGAATGTTTTTATAGTACCTGTGTAGTACTGTCAGGGTTTCAAAGTAATTCTTACTACTACACGTTTTTCATGAGATTCATTGACACCAGTTACAAATTGATTAAGAACAGGAGATAATTTAACTGTAGCTTAGGTACATGTAGTGTAGGAGGACTTTGATTGTTGTTAATAAATATAGTTTTTTGTTAGGCACCTGTAAGTATTATAAACTGTATACACACTACCATAGTGATAACATTTCCTTGCACACTAGCTTGTTGAACAGTGGTTTGTGAGATCTCTGGGAATGTTGGTCCAGCAATTGATTATCAAGATAATCAGTTGTGTCAAGCATTTTAAATTTCTTGAGATAGGTACCAGTTTCTTGTAACCACACATTGCTGTCTGAAGTTGAGTATCTGTTTAATTGATTTACTAGACAATGCCTATTGTTAACTTATCAGCTCTTAATTTTAAGAAGTTTCAAAACGATAAATTTATGTATTAAGGATTTTGATTTGCAGTAAGATACCTGATCTACTCTCTTGACTACTGATTTATTAATTTGATTCTTCTCTGGTCTACTGTCAATTATATTGTAGGCTACTTCAGCATTCTAAGTATTTTGGTTTCTTTAAATGAAGCTAACCAATCATGTAATAGTACGTTATAACAGTATGGTGCTCCTACAGACACATGCTGTTAAATCAAAGAGTAAGTAGTTTTGCATATGCCATGTAGGGAAAATGCAAAAAAGCTTCCATGGTTGATTGTTTTTTCTCAGTTAAATTCAGTTTATGTGGTGGACTCTGAATAAAACTTTTATAACTAGTTTAATCAAGATTTAATATCTGTGCAGTTATACTGGGAAGAGTGTTTGTGGCAGTATGTATGATGTAGCAGAGGTATTCAAATAGACATCGTTACATAAAGAGCATTTCTTATGTATGATACAGTAACATCTTCAGTTGATACCTCCATCTTAGGGTGTGAAGACAAAAGCTCAAAACTTTTATTGATTTTCTTGGGTGTTACTAAATGTTCACTGTCTTTGAAATCAGAGTACTGCACATGTACTAGCAGCAAGGTTTTGCAAGCAGCTCCACTTACATTTTTAAGTCATGAAAGTCATAACTGCAAAAATGGAGTGCAGCCCATTTCTGGTAGGCTTTTAAGAATAAAATAAAATGTCTCCTTGTGGAAGATACACCTCCTTGGAGTGTTTGAGTTTACTAAGAGGTAACAGGTCCATATGATATTTTTCAACTTTTGCCACATGCAAGTTATGAGCTGCTGATCACCAAACACTGTAGGTGCAAATCATGTTTCAACCCAGGGCCATAACAACAGAATTATATGTAAGATACAAAATTGTAAGACAGTATAAAACTGTTATAGGCATAGTTTACTTTGTTTTAACCGACCTACTAACTGCATGATAGAGTGCAGACTGCCCCTCTGTTGCCCACTAGCTAAGCATAATTACAGAACCCAACTTTCAACTTACCTTCTGGCTCACAATCTGTTTTGTGACAATATAAAATTTCTCTGATGTAGATATCTCTTGAATGAAGGGAGAACTTATAAAGTGTTAAGTCTATTGCATCAGTTAAGGGGTACAATAACAGCCTACTTTTGCACCATAGAATTTTATAAGATATAAATTGGAGGGGTTGTGGGGAGGTTATGTGTTGGTCAGCTTTGCATACTGGTTCAAATGGCACTGATTTTGGTTATTGTAGAGTTTGATGATTCTATTTTGCTTCACCCATCAAAAAGGCAGGTTTTTAGATTCTGTGCATTCCCGAAACAAAAATAGAGGTGATGCCAATGCATTGACCAAAATAATTTTACTATAGTAAGACATAGTTTAGTTTACCTATGTGTTCACTAGGTGCACCTATCCTTTCAAAGGAAAGGAGAGACCGAAAATGACCTTTGCCACCCCCTACTCCCCATTGTTAAGCAGACACAGTAGGGGCGAAAAGAGTGGTTCCCAACTTGAAAATTGATAATCGACCTTTGCCACCTGTTAGTTACCATGTGGACCTTTGTATATGGTTAACATTACGAAAGGAATTAGTGGGAGGGTGAGGAGTATTGTGTATATCTGCTAAAAGAGCCGATTTAGATGGATAAATTGGGTGGTATAGATGGATGGAATAGTCGAGAAGATCATCAGCGCCTTCGTCATCCAGATTTCTAATGAAAAGATTTGCCTGATCAAAGGCATTTTTTTATCTCGTACAAAAACGAATGTTAAAAGACAAGTGAATGGGCTTTCACAACTTATTTGATTCCATTTGATGTTGTGTTTTTTAACTATCACTTGATAACGGCAAATCTGACATTGTCATCTTACCAGGAGGCCGTTATTTAGACTTGAAATTTGTGAGAGCTTTCTGTAGCATGTTGTCGCGTGCCATTTAAATTTTAAACATGCGAGTGGTAATGATATGCCTAGACGTGATATTCACACATCTCAACAGCAGCAGGATTTGTCGACGTATCTTTTGTATACTAGTCAACGCATTAGGATTCCTCTTGCCACACGTATTCGTATTGTTCTAGTTGCCAGATTTAGGTCAAAGTCGAGAGTTGGTTAACACAATGTAATCTCGTTTTTATTTTCGAATTAGTACCTATTTTATGGAGACAAAATGTAAACTCACTACAACTCCAAGATGTTTTGTGATTATCCAGACCTTGTGACACCACTCGGCGGAAAGCGCGTTCAAACTGTTTTTAATGTCGCTGATCAGAGATCATCGCCGATTACTGGCAATGCGAGGCGATTCTAAAGCTCAGATAAAGAGCACAAAAAAGCATAGAAGAGGGGTGCTTTCTGAGTAATCGGAGAGTTGCATGTTGTTTGTTAGTTGACGTATCCTTCATCAAAGAACGAAAGAAGCCGTTTTTAAGAATTTTACCTAAATACAGTTTGGTACAACGGGACACCTCCAATCGGGTCAAGTTGGTATTAATGTAATTCGACGTTTTTCGCTCGGTTTGGATGATGATGCCGGAAAATAATGATTTTATGCTTTGACAAGTGCATATCCTTTTAATGCCCTGCTGCGGTAGTGTATAAGTTTTCAGCAGCGAAGTGATACCGGTTTTTGTAAGATATTTTTAAAAGATATTTTACATTTAGACAGAATGTCTAAAAAAATTGTACCAAGCACACAGTCACTTTAGATCACCTTGGATTGCAGACCTATCCTTTCCCTATCATTGTCTATTTCTATTATGCACAATGGCCCCTACATGTGATTTTTCGTATGATTGTTTGCGTCCAACATGATCTGGAACCAACGCCTCAACAAATGTGCGTTTGACAAGATAAACGTTTCCCATGAAATATCTACTTGAGATGTGCCCCATGTGATGCTATTTCTTTTTGTCCACTTTTTAATGGCGTAACCACCAAGAAAATGTTTGGGGTAGGGGTAGGGTGACTACAGGAAGAGTTTAGTACATATATATCCACTTAAAAGCGGAACATTAAAAACCCAAAGGTAGAATTATATGGGCTCATGGATGTGCTTTTTTCCAGTATTATTTGTTGCAATAAACTAGACTAGTAGCAAACTAAAGAGGTGCAGATATATTTCTTATCAAGAGGGTGAAAAGTCGGTCGAAGTGAAAGGTAGGTACCATGAGAGATCGGTAAGACGTACGTCAACGATGTTACCTTGGCTCTGTAGTCCAGTTGCACCATGGAGGGCAAGCGATCCGTCTACTTGAAGTGTTATGTGTAAATGAATCGTTGGGCCGCCTAAGAAATAAATAAAGTCTATATTATTTGAAGTGCTGGGCTCTCCTCCCGCCATCGTAACACCAGTGCTTTTCACTTAAAGTCTGTTTATTTTAGTGAGCTCCCTAGTAGGCTTTTCAAGTATTCTTTTGCCAGCTGATTGTGTTATAGTTCACTAGAAAATGAATCTTTCTTGTTAGGGCAATATTACCTGAATACACTATAAGTGTGATTTTTCAGACAGTGTGTGTATACCTGTGCACACCGAGGAGAGAATTAAAAATGATTCGAATAGACAAATACCATTATACGTGGTTGTAGAATTTTCGGCCAGTTACCAAAATTGCCGCTCTTTACTTTTGCCGTTGCTCAGTTTGTTCAACGAAAGCGAGTGACACAACTTCTCGGGTTAATTATAGTTTTGCAACGGAAAACCTTTTTACCTGCTGATGTGTGATTATTTTTAGTCGAAACGCCTCACATATCACAGTGCTGCTGCTGACAATTTGTGGTGCACATAAATTTCCCGCACCTTTTTTTGACAACGCAAGTCACTTCTGCATCGCAGGAGAGTCTGATAACATTATGCGTCATTATTGGGATCGGGCAGGTCTGTTCATGTGTGTAAAATCTGTAGAAGACGTACTATCAAAAAGAGAATGAACGGGCTAAGGGTCAGAAAGCAAAGAATGTTATAGTTTGATAGGAGTAGATTTTGACAAAAACTATTGTTTAGTTATTGAAGGCTGTCATGTTTTAGCCGCTCACTTTTACTCTGACGGATAAATAGTGCATTGTAAAAAGAAGGGAATTTGATATTATATTTTTAAATGCCTTTTTATGAGAAAAGATAGGTATATCGACTACACAGATTTGCCTCGCAATTTAGGAACTCTGGAAGAGTTGTACTAGTATTATGAATGTGTAATCTTGCTTATACCAGTCCGGTTGACTGGAGGTTTCACGGATATTACTAGACCTAAACTGAACACATATATGAACGACTAGCACTTCATCATTTAAATCAATGAAAGATGTGCTTTACATTACAAAGCAGTGGGTCACAAACTGGGAAAATTCTTTGCCAGGTTGGAAATATCATTCCACGTGTACGTGCATGTGTCTATGTGTGCACGCGCATGCTTTTGTGTTTGTGTTACTGTATGCGCTGTCAGTGTGTAGAGGTGTGTATACAATGGTCGTGGTTAAAATTTCAGTCGCTCTCTTTATAGGTATCCAAATTTCATTCGAAGCTGAATTCAAGCAGTATTTATGATTGACCTACAGGAGAGTCTTGACGCTAGTTAGAACTGGCAAGACGAATTTAGGATGTGCGAATCAATGTAGTAAGATAACAACATAATTAGGTCCTGTGACGCCCCCATTTTCTGCAGTCAGGCAGGATTGTTCGTAAGATTCAGTATTCACATTCGATACTTAAGATCAAGATTGTTTGGAAACCGCAGCAAGTATCCGCAGCGATTGTGTTAGTTACTTAAATACGTGCTAATGCCATTTTAATGGCACTGCTTGCTATCAAGTATTGCACAAATGATTGAAATCCGACCACTGTAAGCCCTCTTCGATTACCATTTTCCTCACAACACTTATATCTGAAAGGAAGACAAAGTTCAAATGGCAAGGAGTTTAAGTGATCGAGTTTTTGGAACAGTGTAACTAGTGATAACCTCTACTGTTAACTTTGTGCCATGTAAGCAAGGGAGAGCCGCTTCTCCTTGTTGGAAAAAGACTCTATATTAGGATTTTGTGTAATATCCGAGGTTTTCTGATAGAAATGGGAAAACTGTGCTGCTACTTCGTGTTACATATTTCACTCTGTAAGCTCTTAAAGTCGTAAGCCTATGCCTTATTGTGAGGAGTCCTTAGAAGTTCTTAATCCCTTGTCGTAACCAACCAAAAGAGATCGATACCGAGCTTTATTTTAGCTAGTTTCATTAGTTATAATATATCCAGTTTCCTTAGGGATGTGCGCATTTGTTTCAGCCTTATGTGTAATCGTGTGTGTGTGTCATTTCAGATACCGTGGACGTAAGTTAACCAGCAAGTAGCAGTAGATAAAGTGCCTGGATATCCTTTGCGTGCCTGCTTTCGGTTATCAGCTTGTGATGTATTTTTGAAAAACGGTGTCCGTCTTATGGAAAGATGATTCTGAGGATCTTTCCTTGGGAAACGGTAGTTCCCGGCAAGATGCCCCCGTTGTAAACCTAATGATTGAGTTCTGACATTTGCTTACGTCAGATGCGTTTCGTTCCTTGGTTTTAGGATTAGAGTATCATCGTCATAATTTGTTCCCCTCTATTCTGTTATTGGTCTTTTTGACTTAAACAGTAGCTATCTCCTCCTTCATCTTTAAGCAACCATTGTCTTATGCTTATATTTTGCGATTATTTTGTACACAGAATATTGTGGTATGGTCGGAAAGGAGCTATGGAGTTCAAAAGCTGAAAATCGTGTGACCGAATCGCTGTTAATGTCGTCGAGAAGAGAGTGCCATATGATTTTTTATTAGATGCTATATTTCAGGTTCATAATTAATACTCCCTTATCTGATACTATTTTTATTCTTTAAATATTCCAATAATGTCTTTCGTCATTGGCATCGTACCATTCTTCTGATGACTTGTAATAGCCGGTAATCTCTGACGTTTTGCTGAGTCATGTTCCATCACGTACATCACGATGAGCCGAACCACCCGAACGGGGCTCAAACGCAGGATCGTTCTTTCATGATTGCAAAGGCTTAATCACATTTCTGTGCTACATTTTGGAAATTTTTGAAACGAATGTGTGTGAAACGAATTGTGCAGAAAATGTTTTGCCAAAATGTCCAAAGTTTGCACTTAGCTTCTACGACCCCCGTTCTTTTCCATTTACCACCGAAAATAGTTGTCAATAAGGAGAAAAGTGTGATGATTCTTGGACTTGGACTTGGAAAAAAAGATGGCAGAAATGTCGGTCACTTTACTATCCCATTGTAGCACAGCAACTAAAGTAACGGTAAAATAGAATTAAAAGATGGAAACAAGAATCTAACAGGCAATGGTGGGGAGAAGTGCATCTTAGTTATGGTCTGGTGACGAAACATCTACAGCTTGGGTCACGCTGCACTTTGCACCGCTAGGACGGTTCAGGGTGATACCTTTGGAGGGATCCAGTGGCTGTGCAGTTTTCTTGTTTGTTTAATGAATGAAATGTCCATGTTGAGGTTTTCTTGGCCGATCGTAAAAATAGAGTTCAGTTCTCACGAGAGTTTTTTCTTGCTCTTTAAATTTGGGCGCCTAAAAATTACCCCTAATGCCCAAAATGGGTGTGCCGACGAGCAAATCGGGTTTAATGAACCCCGGTCTAATGAGCGGAAGCATCGTTTTGTTACCGCCGTTAAGGATAAAAGAGTTACGATTGTGTTATGACTCAGTGTGTTAATATAAGTTACATTACCTGTTACAAAATAGATGTAGGTTTTCTTCAAAGGAACATTTTTTATTGGTTTAAATGTGAGTAGTAAAGGTGCTGCCCGCAATTATGAGGGACTTTAAATTTGACCTGAACCACATGTAATTAAATGCATGGAATTCTCTGGTTATGTTGACCATTGTTTGGAAAGATGTATCATGGCTTTTGCATAACCATTACAATTCAACTTAATAAGAAGGGGATACAGAAAATGTACAATTATGAAAAGGAGGACGAAAGTAGTTACGTGGTCATGCACAGTAAAAGCCCGAAGATGAAGAGAAAGAGGTCGCCTGCAGATGGAAGACGTACAGTCAATACTCAGAAAATATTGTATATTTCTGTAGCATGTTTGAATCTTTCTATGCACAACTTTCTCGCACATTTCCAAGAATGTTTTGGAACGACTTTATTTAACATTAAAGCACGAGTTTCGGTGGTTTTTTTAGGCCTAAGTAACTTCCTCCTGTGTAATCAAGGGAGCCATTTCCCTCAGCCTCCCCTCCTCTGTTTGCTGTCACAAGACAATTTTCCAGTCGGTGGTTTTTACCTACAGAAAATTCTACTGAAGCCAGAAAGCAGATAATATTTTCCGTTTCAAACAAAACAGTTTCCGATAATTGAACAGGCTATCTTCGAATATTTGGTCAATTCCATCGAAGGTTGACGGTACTTAATTTATCATAATACGTTTTTTTTGACACATTTCAAGCATTTAACTGGCGTGTTGCTGTATTTTCTGCTTCCTCTTTTGATGGTCATGTGCAGTCCACTCCCTCCATGTTTCGAATGTTCATGTCTTCCTGGGTATTGCCTGCCCATATGGGTAAAGATCGACCTCTTGCCTCCTCTCTTTCTTCTTCAGTTGCTTGTCTCACGTCATGTCTTTCATCCATTTCTGTTGGTACCTGATAGGTCAAGACATTTAAATGTTGCTGACTATTATATAAAAGACAGTCTAATATCACTTTGGATACATAATTAACTGTTAGCACAGTAATGTAACACAACTGAAAGCTTTGGGTTTATCTGTTTAGAATATTGTGTGAATATTCTAGTCTTATTGACAATAGCCGCGCGTTCCCAATTGCTGGGTACTGACTCAAAGTCTGGCCTAAGGGCTAGTTCTCATTGTGCCGTGTGGGACACGGGCTACCTCTATAGATTATAACCGAAGTAGGTTAAGCGTCGCTTCGTAAACCCTTTGTTAATTCAAGCCTACAATCGACCTGTAAAGCGGTGCTTATTGCCAACGTCTCCGTACAGTCATTACCCGTTAAACGGATTCAACTGTAATATTTGCCACTTTTTGCCTCGCTATGTAACATCATGGAACTTCTGTAGTAGAAACGATCGTAGAACATTCTTTATGCTACAAAAGAACGTTTTTAGTAGAGAGTGCTGATAGGAAAAAAGAATGAAATAGGCACACAAGCGATCTAGCGGGAGCAATCTTTTGGATGGTGTTAAGGAAGTAGGGTTGTTTGACTGTTGATGATAGTGATAAAGTGATCAGTGTCCAGCTTGCGCTATCTGTGTTTTTAATCATCGGTAGAAATTTCCAATCAATTTGATTTTTCGTCAGTTGCCTAGTATTTGTTGGCTCGACGGCAGAAAAGTGACCGTAAGGACACTATTGGTCGTTGCGTAGTATTGAATACATACGATATTTTAGTTGTTTATATGCCCCACGTTAGAAAAAGATTTCTTTTTCAAGAGTACAGTATGACAGGTAATTTTTCATGCCGATGGGTTAAATTTTTATAGCATATGCATCTTTTATTATGTTGTTGATGAATCCCTTAGTACTTTTGTGGAATTCGTAGCTCTGCCTCTTAAAGTATTTCACGGTTCGAAGAGGTAAATCCCTAACGAGTGAACTATTTGTTCGATTTTATTAGGTCCAAGATTTGAAATCTCATTATTGATGGTTTCTCGAAAGATAAGCCATATGGAAACACTTATTCATTTATTAGGGATTAAGACTAAGTTGATCATCTATTCCAGGATTAACAGTAGTTGGGTCACTGAAGTTTGTATATGTCGAGACAATACACCTTAGTACTAAAGAATTAATTACTGTTTCTCGGAGACCCCGTTTGTATTTGCAAGGGATTCTTATAGACTATGGAAAGGTTAGACAGAATTGATACCACCGCTATCTCTGTTGAATTTATAAGACATGGGACGAGCCTGTGTATTGAACGGTTAGGTGGGCTGTTGCCTTCCACACTCGCTCGACATCGAAGAGATTTGTATACATATTTTTTCAATGAAAAACTGTACAAAAAAGAAATGAGAAATAAAGATAGTCAAAATTTTTAGAGGTGGAGGGGCGGTTAGTCCTCCTTGTTACATTTGTGGCATGCATTGTAATGTCAACGCTGATGGCTGAGCTCATTTTCGTACCAATATCTGTTACGCAATTTTTTTCTCGTATGATGCAGCTGATTATCTATTATGGCCGAGAAAGGTTTTTATCATGAAGTAATTTCGTCTGAAACGAAGAGGGAACGTGCATTTCTCAGATCTGTATATTCATGCTATATATAGTTGATTGTTATAGTATATTTATGCAGTTCCGGTCAAAGCGAAAAGTTTTATGAAAAGAAAATTAGGCACTGATAACAAATTGTGAGGTTTAAGTGTAAAACAGGTTCAACTCCACAAACCAAAATCACGATACGCCAATATTTAGAAGATTTTTATCATTGCCTTTATCATTTGATTTCAAACGAAGATGTAACATTTTTGAGTACGTATTTTTATGTTTTAATATGTGCTTCGCAAACTCGAAAACCACAATCATTTCATTCATATAAAATGTTTATAGAGTTGATCAAAAGAAGAATTATGAAGTAATACGGAGATTGTAATTAGGTACTAGACAAAGAAAACAGCGCTTTTAGGCCTTGATCAAGTAAGTGTTCTTATTAAAATAGCGATGAACAAACTTGTGAGTGGCGGTACCTTTTCAGTACAACCAAGTACTGTTGTAATTTTTACCTAAATGATCAATTATTTATGCTTACCATATAGGCCGAATATTCTTAGCAAGGTTCGTTATTATTTATTTATGATAACCTCTGTGGGATGTTCCGCCAAGTGGTCTTGACCTTGATAAAGAAATTCCAGTAATAACCTACTGTGTGTTATCGCTATAATTGTATAGGAGCCACTCGCCTTCAGGATGGAGGCCATGACAACAGAATTAAATTCTACGGATCTAGAAGATAATGGTGCTTCATAGAAATTTACCTCAAGTTGAAAGTTTGGAGAATTAGATTAAATTGCTGACCAAGAAGAGCATGCGACTGGAAAACAACCTTGGTACTTCCTGTTGCAAGGCAGAACATACTATGCACAACACCAGAAACTTTTCTTGCTGTTAATAGGGGTTGTCTTTGATCGTTTCCAACAGTTACTAGGCAAATTAATGCCAGTTATAGCCGAAGTTACGTATACCGGCATGATACGATGAACTTAAAGATTGTAAAAGTAGCCTTTAAGACCACTTCACGATGTAGGTGACCAGAGGAAACGTTGTAGGTAGCTTGTACATACAATCGGCCTACTGTACATAGATAGGTGCCTAATGCCGTCATTAGAGTTGCGCGGAGAACCCTGTCACCCTACACATTTCTAGCCACATTCCTTTGTAACCGAACTCGCGACATTTTAACAATGATTCCCAACCCGGTTCAGATTCTTGTTCATAAATCTTGGTATCTTAAGGCCCCGATTCTTTGACAATTTAGTGGGATAGATGACCCAGTGGTGATCGATTGTAATGGTCTAGAACTTCGAACCCTCGATTCTGCAGCACCGGTCTGGTCTGGTGTTATAATATGTTGCGAGCTTGAGAACGAAAGCCTCTTGTCTTTGTGACTCTACGATGCATAAGTGAAGAAATAGTCAATTGGTTCTTAAGCGAGATTGCTTGTCCTCCCAAGGGATGCGAGATCGGTACCTAGAGGGTGCGAAGATGCGTTGGACGTCGGTAAAGGGTCGTATGTTTTGGGGCTGATTTGAAATTGGTCTGGAAATCGCTTTCCTGTAAATGAAAATTGTAGGAATGCACTCCTATTGCTGTTTATGCATAAGATCGATACTGATATTGATTAATTTTCGAAGGGGGTGGGAGAAGTGGTTGGTGACTTGAATATGGTGCGGTAAAGTAAAAATTTTATGTGCCACTGAATAATTCAGAATTTAAAAAGGGTGTTCCGGTTGAGGGGTGCCTTCATTTCTGCCTATATTAAGTACAGGTGCTGATATGCCCCCAATACAGACAGCCATTGTCAGGGTTGGCACGATTTAAATCAAATGCTTGATTTTTTGAAAATTTGAGTAGTTTTTTTTTGCTTTTGTTCTTCTTTTGTTTTTTTTAACAATGTCAGCCAGTAGTAGAACATAACAGTTTTATTTACAGACAATATACATACATGTTACATTGTAC